>CAJHQP010009268.1:0-23129 GCA_905132765.1 Moricandia arvensis
TCAAGAGGACAGCAAACACTTGGAATTATACACAGCTCTTTGTCTGAACAGATCTTGGAGGATCATTATCACCTCAGAACCGCCAAGAGTCTATGGGAGAAGCTTCAAAATGTTTATGGGAATCTATGGGAGAGTCTTCAAGCTGTCTATGAGCAAGACAAAGTTTTCAGTCTTCTCCTAAACCTGGATTCACCCTGCAATAGTCTGATAAGTTATATCATTCAAGAAAGGAAGCTTCCAAGTTCCCTAGGAAGCCATCCAAGTACATTTAAGCTCAAGGAGTTTGAGCATCAAGAAATTACAGGAAGAACCATGTATTCAGCACTCTGTGGTGATTCTAATGAAGGAGGAACATGGAGGAGTATGGCAGGGGCGACCAATTCTGATAGTCCAGTGACCAAAAGAGACTTTGATTCCTTTATTTTTGCCAAGGCCCTTATCTCACCCAAGGAGGTTGGTAAATATTCTCCTGACTCTAAACCCATCATTATAAATTCAGGAGCTAGCCATCACATGATTAGTGATAGGAACCTGGTTAGTAATATCAAACCTGCCTCAGGGAATGTGCTTATAGCAAATGGTGATAAGGTTAAGATAGAAGGGATAGGGAACCTTAGGTTGTTTGATAAAGAATCAACTGCCTTGTATATGCCTCAGTTTACATCAAATTTGCTATCAGTGAAAAGAGCAACCATTGATCTGCATTGTCAAGTTGTCTTTAGACCTGATGAGGTTGAGTTTCAAGACTTGAAGACAGGGCAGGTTATTGGTAGAGGGCACAGCCATCAGGAACTATATCACCTAGAGAAGACTAAGATATCTGGTGCATCGCCTGCTCACTGCCTGATCAGTGCGTCTAATGGGGTTGAGAGCACAATATGGCACTCTAGACTGGGACATCCACATACTAGAGCCTTGAACTTGATGCTTCCGGGTATGGTGTTTTTGAATGATGAATGTGAGGCATGTATCTTGGGGAAGCATTGTAGGACAGTGTTTCCAAGGTCTAGCACTATCTATGAGAAGTGTTTCGACCTGGTTCATTCTGATGTATGGACGGCACCTTGTATGTCCAGAGAGAATCACAAGTACTTTGTCACCTTCATTGATGAGAAGTCAAAATACACATGGGTGACTCTGATTCAGACAAAAGACCGGGTGCTGGAGGCATTCAAGAACTTCCATAACCATGTTTCCAACCATTTCAATGCCAAGTTGAAGATTATCAGGTCTGATAATGGTGGAGAGTACACTAGTCAAGCATTAAAGCAATATCTAGCTCAGCATGGGATCATTCAGCAAACTAGCTGTCCTTACACACCACAACAAAATGGTGTGGCTGAAAGGAAAAATCGGCATCTGATGGAGGTGGCCAGGAGCATGATGTTCCATACAAGTGTACCTAAAAGGTTTTGGGGGGATGCAGTCTTGACAGCATGCTACTTGATCAATCGGATTCCTACCAGAATCCTTCAAGACCACTCTCCATTTGAGGTATTAAACAAAACCAGACCATCTATTGATCATATGCGTGTGTTTGGGTGTCTTTGCTTTGTCTTGATACCAGGAGAGCAAAAAAATAAGCTAGAGGCCAAGAGTACAAGAGCTATGTTCATTGGCTACTCTCCAAACCAAAAGGGTTACAAGTGTTATGAACCAGAGACTAGGAGAGTCCTGGTGTCTAGAGATGTGAAGTTTGTAGAATCAAGAGGATACTACAATGAGAACAGTTGGGAGGATCTGGAGAATCTATCTCAATCAGCTTCTGATAGAGCAAGCAACCTTAGGAGAGTGATGGAAAACCTTGGGGTCAGTATGCCTGAAGCAAGAATGGAACCTGAGCCAAAAGGGTCTACACCAGAAGCTGATGAAAGGGTTGAGACTGAAGCTGAGGTTCAGGTGGTTCCTCACCTTGACCATGAGGGGGACAATACTTCTGAGCCAACACAACCAGAAAACTCAGCAAGAATTCATGGCCAAGCTGAGCAAGAAGATCAAGAAACATCAGTGGTAAATGAGAATCAGCCTTCTGCCAATGAAGAAGAGGTCCAAAATGAGGAATCAGAACCAGTACTAAGGAGGAGCACTAGAATCAGGAAACCAGCCTCAAACTGGATCAACACCAGATCTACTTCAATGCTGAGGCAGTAGCTCACCCTATCAGTGCTGTTTGCTCCCTAGCAAAATATCCAGAAGAGCACCAAGCATTTGTTGTTGAATTGGACCAGGAATATATTCCCAAAACCTATGAAGAAGCCATGGAGGATGAAGAGTGGAGAGCTTCAGTTGGTGATGAAATTGGTGCCATGGTGAAGAATGGTACCTGGTTTGAATCTGAGTTACCAAAGGGCAAGAGAGCAGTCACTAGCCGCCTCATATTTACCATAAAATACTTGGCAAATTGGAAACCAGAAAGGAAGAAGACTAGACTGGTTGCAAGAGGGTTTACTCAAGTATATGGGGAAGATTATCTAGACGCATTTGCACCAGTGGCCAAGCTCCATGCCATAAGAATACTCCTCTCTGTGGCAGTGAACTTAGGATGGGATCTATGGCAGATGGATGTCAAGAATGCCTTCTTACAAGGAGAGCTAGAGGATGAAGTATACATGCGACCACCACCTGGTTTAGAACACATGGTCAAGCCTGGAAATGTATGGAGACTAAAGAAGGCAATCTATGGTCTGAAGCAATCTCCTAGGGCCTGGTATCACAAGCTAAGCACTACACTCAATGGAAGAGGTTTTGTTAAATCAGAGGCTGATCATACTCTCTTCACACTAACCAGCAAGCAAGGGATCATTGTCATTCTCATCTATGTAGATGACATTATCATTACTGGCAGTGACAAGGAAGGTATACTCTCAACCAAGGCTTTTCTCAAATCTACATTTGATATAAAAGATTTGGAAGAGTTAAAGTACTTCCTAGGGATTGAAATGTGTCGATCCAAAGAAGGCCTTTTCTTATCCCAAAGGAAGTACACACTTGATCTCTTAAATGAGGCAGGAAACCTTGGAGGAAGACAAGCCAAAACTCCATTGGAAGAAGGCTACAAAGTTCTGCGAGAGGGGGAGTATGAAGATACTATCTTTGAAGATGTCAAGAAGTATAGAAGAATGGTGGGCAAGCTCATATACCTAACCATTACTCGACCAGATGTATGCTTTGCTGTGAACCAAGTCAGTCAGCATATGCAAAGCCCTAAGGTACATAACTGGAACATGGTGGAGAGGATCTTGAGATACTTAAGAGAAGCTCCTGGTCAAGGTGTATGGATGGCTTGCAATGCAAGTACTGAAGTGGTAGGATATTGTGATGCTGATTGGGCTGGAGACAGAGTTGATAGGAGATCAACCACTGGCTACTGCACCTTTATTGGAGGAAATTTGGTCACATGGAAGAGCAAGAAGCAGAAGGTGGTGTCTTGCTCAAGTGCTGAGGCAGAGTACCGATCTATGAGGAAGCTAACTAGTGAACTCATATGGATCAAGGGACTGCTAAAGAACTTGGGTATAGAGATCACTACACCAATGACCATGCACTGTGACAACCAGGCAGCAATCCATATTGCCTCTAACTCAGTCTTTCATGAGAGGACCAAGCACATAGAAGTGGACTGTCATAAAGTTAAACAAGCAGTGGAGCAGCAAGTCATTCTTCCATGCTACACTGGAAGTGAGGATCAGTTAGCTGATATATTCACTAAGGCAGCCAGCAGCAAGGTCTGTGAGTTCATTCATCCTAAGCTTGGACTCATAGACCTCACTTGTCACTGCTCTCCTTGACATGAAGTATTCTACTCTTTTTCCTTAGCTTGGTTTTTATCCCAAGTGGTTTTTTCCAAGTTAAGGTTTTAATGAGGGAATGCTTCATGGTTTCCAAGCTTGATCAATCCATATGCTCAAGCAATAAGAAGACAAGAAGCAATAAGAAGACAAGAAGGAAAAAGGGTTCAGATGGTTGCAAGATCACTTGGTCCTTACAGACTTGGAACACAAGTCTGTCCGTACAAGCCTTGATGATCAAGCAACCTTTCTGGTCCCAAATAACTTAGAAGACAAGGAGAAGAAGAAGGATCTCGTCTGGTTTAAGATTAAAGAGAGTTGGGCAAGAAAAGAATTAAAAAGGATTAAGGATAAGCCTTCCAGCATTTGGTGTCCTGTCCCTTTCATGGACCACTGCCTTGTCCACTGCACTGTCCAGACTGTTGACCAGTATGTCCACCAGCCTGACTCTTCCCAGACCTTGACCAGACCACCTTATTATATGTTTATTTCTCTTGTCTTGTTTATCCAGAATTGTCTTTAAATAATGTGGTATTGTAACTCTTTGTAGACAAGAAATCAGAAACTCATTTTCTTCACTCTCTCTCTCTCTCTCGTCCAGAATCCTCTCTCTCTCTTGTTCTTCAAAATGTTCTTCATAATCTTCAATTAAACTCTCTCTGATTATCTAATTCTCACACTTAGTAGCCTTCTTGCTACTAAAAGCTTCCCCTGGACTGGTCCTTCTTCATGTTCTTCTTCAGTGTCTTCTTGGTCAGACTCGGTGTTGTCATCTTCTGAGGCATACTCTCCATCTTCCAGCAAGATCATGACTCTCTTGTTTGTACATTCATTGGCATAATGACCTCTTCCTTGGCACTTGAAACACTTGACATCACGAGCTCTGGAACTAGAAGCTTCAACCTACCCTTTGCCCTTGTCAAGAGCACTGTTTGGTTTGGTCTCTTCTCTTGGATAGGACTTGTGATCCTTCTGGAACGGTTTAGACTCCTTAGCGTAAGGTGGCTTCTCTTCCTTGGTGTTGTGTAGCCGGTTAGAGCCATAGTGGTTGCGTGAATGTCCCTTCCTCTTGAGCTGTTGCTCCACAAGAATAGCCTTGTGTAGCATCTCTTCAAGCTCCACATAATGTTGCATCTCAACATTGTCTTGTATCTCTCGGTTTAAACCACATAGGAACCTTGACATGGTTGCTTCTCTATCTTCTGATATGCTAGCTCTTAGCATGAGCAACTCCATCTCCTGGTAATACTCCTCCACTGACCTTGAACCTTGGGTAAGTTTCCTGAGCCGGTGGTGCAAGTCTCTGTGGTAATGACTTGGAACAAACCTCTTGCGCATGATAGACTTCATCTCTGTCCAAGTCTCTACTGGTTCTTCTCCATTCCTCCTACGAGTTGTGATGTACTGATCCCACCAACTTAGAGCATAGTCATAGAACTCAGTGGCAGCAATCTGAATCTTCTTGTGGTTTGTGTACTGCTTACACTGAAAGACTAACTCAATCTTCTTTTCCCACTCAAGGTAGGCATCTGGATCAGCTTTGCCATGGAATGGGGGTATCTTTATCTTCAAACCAGCAAGCTCATCTCCCTGGTTCATCCTTCTGTCTTGGACACGCCTATGTCTTCTTTGGCTTTGCCTTGGGGATGAACTGAGGTGTTCGTACTCATTGTCAGTCTCCTCATAACCGGCATGCTCTTGGCGAGTTGCATGAGGTCTCTCTTCTCTCCTAGTCTCTCGGTTTGGAACTTGACTAGTAGCTCTCCTGATGTCTTCTCTGAGCTCTCTCCGGATGTCATTGAGGTTGGTCCTCATCATCTCGGTCATAGTTTCTACCATGTTCTGATTGAGTTGAGCCGACATAGCCTCCATGAGAAGCCTGTTCTTCCTGACGAGTGCAGCTTCTTCTTGAGACTCGGATCCCATGCTTCCTGTACAAAGGTAAACAAAAATAACCAGTAAAAGGTTTCTAGGTAACAAGATAAGCAAAAAGGAAAAAGGGAGAACACGAAATCAAGCTTGTTTTGCAAGACAAAAGCAAAAGGAAAAAATCGGCTAGGTAAAAGGAAAAGGGTTTCCGCCTACCAAGCAAAAAGGAAAATCCTCTAAACTTTTTCTTTTCTTCTCTAAGGTTCTCTAGCACCCTAACAACCTTAATCTACTCGTGTTCAAGGTGATTAACAAGTTAAACAGATGAAGCAAAGTGATCTAAAAAGGCAAAGACTTATGCGGCTAGGGTTTCTCTCTTTAGGGTTTTCTCGCAAGCAAAAAGGAAAAAGTTTAAATCCTTGTCTAAACTCTTATGAAACTTGAGCAGCCCTAAACAAATTAGAACTACTGCTTAAACAAGATGATAGAGATGAAACACGGATGAAACAAAAATAACAAGAGAGAAAACGAGTACTTCCCAACCAAAGGTTCTCTGATACCACTTGATGCGCCCCTAGGATGCTCTTTGGTTGATGGGAATGGATAGATCCTTGCAAGAACGAATCAGAGACTCAAGTTCTTCAAGGTTGTGGATCGATTGGTGACACAAGAGGGATGATAAGATCTCTTGATACTCCTAGATGAATAACTCGGATATAACACACCAAGCAAACACCCTTAGATTCCTGGATACTACACACCAGAAGAAACTCGACAACTTTTCTTAGAGAGAGAGCCGTCAAGGAGAAAAGATACTCGTTGATTAAAGGATGGATGATTACAATAGGGTTTAGAGACCCATTTAAATAAAGAGAAACCGAGAACATGCTCTCTAGGGTTTCGGAAATAAGTAAAAAGGAAACGATAGTTTAACTTTAACATAAGCTTTAAAATGAAATAAAATGTAAACTTCTTTAGCCTTGGACCGAGATAGGGCCTAAGTGATGTGAAGACAAGTTGTGGCCTTGTTAAAAACCTTCCTCCAGAAAACCTCGTGGGAGAAAACCAAAAGCAAGGAAAAGAGCACGCACCCCATGTCTTGCCTAGACACTAACTCAGCTTGATGTAGAGATGGCTTGAATTGTGATCAAGACATCTCGGATCAGACCTTGTCCAAGACTTTCTTGTTGTGGATGTGAAGTGAGTAATCCAACAACATTCTCTTTAAGCTTCTTGACTCTGGAACGAGTCATGGGACCTTCAGGAATGGCTAGAGCATCATCACCAGGCTGCTGGTGCAATGTGGCTTCATGTGGCTCATCTAGACTCTCCTTGTTCTCCTTAGTGATCCGTCCATGATCACATCATCATCACTGGACGTGTCAGTCCACAAACTACAGGAATTGTAGTGTGATTGAGTATACAATGAGAGGTTGATACCATTGTATGATACCACTTGGACATGTAAGTCCCAAAGTCTACAGGAAGTGTAGAGTGAGATATCATACAATGAGAGACTACCTTGTGAGGGCTCTTAAGGTGATTCAAACACCAATAGTTCCTGGTATAAGGAAGAGAGCCAAAACTCACAAGGGTAAGGACATCAAGTCTTGTAAAGACTGATGGTTCCTAAGACCATGAATTTGCCCATTGCCAACATTCCATGGGAAGTCCATAGCCTACTCCAAAGAGTGTAGAGAGGATGTTGTGACAAATGGAGAGCTGCCTTGCGGTTCTGTCCATGGTGGTTCAGTCACCATAGCCTACATATCAGGAGAGTGTAGAGAGGAAAGTAGACAAGCAAAGAAAAGCATCACCAAGAGGGTGCTGCAATGAAGATCATCACCAAAGTCATGAGGAGGCCGATGATCTAAAGGAAATGGAACAAAGGACATGCTAATCTTCCCATTGCATACCATTCCATGGACGCATCAGGCCATTCAAATACAAGGAGTATAGAGAATGGGTCATGCAATGGAGAGAAAGTATCTTGTGAGGATCTCTCTATGGTGATTCAAACACCCTAGTTCCTATTAAGGAAGAGAGTAAACTCACAAGAAGAAGGACATCACGAAGTCAAGAAGACTGGTGGTCATAAGGCCATGGATGGTTTGGATCGTTCACAAGATTAGCTCCTCCCATAGTCTCGGAGTTAAGCTTGAGGGGGAGTTTCAATTTACATGATCCATCCATGGTCCAGCTTCAAAGCCTTGCAAGGACTTCAACAAAGGATCATCCAACCTCCCATCAAGTTGGTGTTGCCATGGAGAGGCTGCAACTGACCGAGTGTGAGGGATTCAAGTGACAAAACCAGTCACTCCTCATCCAAACAAAAAGGGAAGTACCATTACCAGTGCTTGAACCTCACTAAAGATGATTATGTGTAAAGTTAGGGCGAGGCCATACAGATTTGGTACGGACGGATGTACTCAGACCATACGGATCTGTACGGACCAAGTCGACCCGAAAACTTTACATTCGACCAAATGAGGTTGTTTTGGATCTATGAATAGGTCAAGCCGAGTTCTATGAGGGTGCAAGCCTTTGTGTTGTTGGCTGCACGAGTTTAGGCCACGATCCAGAGTCCTTTGTGTCCAACCACACTGGTTCTAAGGCACAAAGGCTCAATGGCCAATCCCTAGGCCTTGAAGGAGCTTACTCTTTTCCTTATGAGGGTGTTATCCCTAAGGAGGGTTTTCTCTCATAAGGTTTTTAATAAGGAGTGACTTCAGGGTTCCAAGCTTGACTCAGGATCTATAGAGTCTAGCTTGAGGGGGAGTGTTAAACCTGAAGAGAGAAATGGACCACTAAAGGCCATGTGCCAAGTTAGGGCCAAAACCCATTAGAAGTCTGATCAAAGACTAAAGAGGGTCCAGAAGCTTATGCTGAGCAAGAACAAGGTTCAAGAAGGGTTTATGATCAAGAAGGAAGTGTTTGGGAAGATTTGGGAGCCATTGGGCGAAAGTGCAAAAATAGGGTCGACTGTACGGACAGTCGTACGGCCTGTACGGCCTTGTACGGACTGTACGAACATGGTCGACCCAAAACACTTCCTGGTTCAACTTTTGGGTGAGTTTAGGCAATGTGCAAAATCCGGGTCAAGGTGTACGGACGGGTGGTCCGTACAATATCCGTACGGTCGAGCGATAAAGCAGTTTCAGGTTTGTCTTCGGTCTGATCACTTTAAACAGAAGCAATTCAAATCTCCTGTGACTGATTGAAGCTAAGGAGGCAAGGAAGCAGCTGTCTCGAAATGGATAAGAGGAATATGCTATAAAGATGCTTATCCAAAAGAAGGAATGAACTTGGACTGATCATTGGCAAGGTTCATGTGCATTGCTGGCCTATTCCTGGCCAAGCTTTCCTTGGCGCGCACAGGCTGTCTCCAGCCTGTATAAAGACCATCTGACTTCATCTAAACCGTCCATTCCGTCAGGCTTTATCAGCCCTTAGATATAGGTTAATGTTTGCTTCTTGTATTGCCTATAAAGGCCTCATTATCGATTGTAAGCAACTTAAGTGAGAGAGTGGGGTTTCCCCTCCTCCTTCCTATTCTTTTCTGGGTTCTAAATCTCTGTTCTTCACTCTCTTAGTCTCTGGTTCATCAAGTCTCACGAATCTCTCTTTAGTCTCATTATTCTCTTAGTCTCTTCCACAATCTTATTCTCTCATCAAGTCTTCTTTTCTCCTTGTTATTACAAGATCAGTCCAAACCTGTTGAGGTTGAAGCTTCTCACACAACCCACGGCCTGAACTCTGATAAACTTTCAATCGCAACTGACAAAACTATTCTGATGGTATGAAGCTTTGCAACCGGAGCAAAAGTGTCTAGGTAGTCTTCACCATATGTTTGAGTGAAACCCCTTGCAACAAGTCTAGTCTTCTTCCTGTCAATCTTCCCATTTGCAAGATACTTGATGGTGAAGATCCACCTACTTGACACTGCCTTCTTCCCTCTTGGAAGTTCACTCTCATACCATTTGCTTCAGGATTAACTGACTCCTTCCATTCTTTATCCTTCATAGATTCATCATAAGACTTTGGAATGTAGCTCTGATCTTCCAAGGTCCTTCTTGATCTTCCTCAATGTGTTTCAGAGATCCTTGCACACTCATAAGCTTCCCACAGCCTTCCCCATTGTTGTTACACAGGTTCTCTTCACACAACTATCTCCTTTGCTCCATCTCATCTCTCATAAGATCATTTGTCTCTCTTCAAGTTAACACTTACTTCATTAGGGTTCTGGACCACTCATTAAATAGGCAATACAAATATACTATTAAATAAGTAAGGTTCCTGGAAAATATTAAATAAATGCAGAAGAGTTGATGTGATCATGGACCAGATCACTAAGGAGAACAAGGAGAGTCTAGATGAGCCACTTGAAGTCACATTGCACCAGCAGCCTGGTGATGATGCTCTAGCCATTCCAGAAGGTCCCATGACTCGTTCCAGAGTCAAGAAACTTAAGGAGAATGTTGTTGGATTACTCACTTCACATCCACAACAAGAAAGTCTTGGACAAGGTCTGATCCGAGATGTCTTGATCACAATTCAAGCCATCTCTACATCAAGCTGAGTTAGTGTCTAGGCAAGACATGGGGTGCATGCTCTTTTCTTTGCTTTTGGTTTTGTCCCACGAGGTTTTCTGGAGGAAGGTTTTTAACGAGGCCACAACTTGTCTTCACATCACTTAGGCTCTATCTCAGCCCAAGACTAAAGAAGTATTCACATTTTTAGCTTATGTTATTATAAAACTAAGGTTTTCCTTTTCTTTTAATTTCGAAACCTTAGAGAGCATGTTCTCTGGTTTCTATTATTTAAAGGGTTCTCTAAACCCTATTGTAACCAAGCAATAATCATTCAACGAGTTTTCTTTCTCTCTTGACGGCTCTCTCTCTAGAAAAGTTGCCGAGTTCCTTCTGGAGTGTAATATCCAGGAACCTAAGTGATGCGCCCCTAGGATGCTCTTTGGTTGATAGGGATGGATAGATCCTTGCAAGAACGAATCAGAGACTCAAGTTCTCTAAGGTTTGTGGATTGAATGGTGACACAAGAGAGATGGATGATCTCTTGATACTCCTAGGCGACTGATCTGGATATGACACACCAAATAAGAAGCCCTTAACTCTGGATATTACACACCAGAAACCTTTAACTCGTCAAAGACAAGAGAGAAGAGAAAAAACTAGGTTTTTGATAAAAGATTGCTTGCCTACAATAGGGTTAGGGAAAACCCTTAAATAAAAGAAACCAGAGAACATACTCTCTAGGGTTTCGAAAACATTAAAATGGAAACTATAGTTTATAACATAACATAAGCTTAAATAAAAGGACTTCTGCTAGTCTTGGGCCAAGGTAGGGCCTAAGTGATTTGTAAGACAAGTCGTGGCCTCGTTAAAAACCTTCCTCCAGAAAACCTCGTGGGAAAAAACCAAAAGCAAGGAAAAGAGCACACACCAAATGTCTTGCCTAGACACTAACTCAGCTTGATGTAGAGATAGCTTGAATGGTGATCAAGATATCTTGATCAAACCTTGTCCAAGACTTTCTTCTTGTTGTAGATGTGAAGTGAGTAATCCTACAACAGTCTCCTTAACTTTCTTGACTCTGGAACGAGTCATGGGACCTTCTGGAATGGTCAGAGCATCATCACCAGGCTGCTGGTGCATTGTGGCATCATGGGGCTCGTCTAATATCTCTTTGCCCTCTTTAGTAATCTGGTCCATGATCACATCATCTTCCTTGGTGCTTTCCATGATCACATCATCCCCTCCCTCTTCAAAAAGATTTGTCCTCAAATCTGTTTTACCTGCAATAGAGGGAACCAAATCAGTAACATCAAAGTTTAAAATCAGATTACACTTACCTTGCAAGCCTCTTTGATAGGTGCCGACTGGTTCAGATATGTAGAAGGGAATGATCCGTTTGAGTCCTGATTCATTACTCAAAACTGCATCATACTCTTTGACACACAATAAGTTAGCACATAAAATTTTATCATAGAGTAAGAGCAATAGTCCAAATCCTTTTCTGCTCGGTTTTGGCTTGTATGTTGCATCTGGAGTTGCTTCTTTGATGATGATGAAGAAAGTGACGCCTTGGTGCTTATCCTGGTCCAAATATGGTGGTTTGAACCTCATATCTTCCTCACGCTTGTAGCTTCTCCTTATACCCTTCAAAGCTTTCCTGAAATCTATACTTGGCTCTTTTGACAAAAACAAGAGTATTATATCTGTGTAATCAATAAAAGAAGTCTTGAAAATATGATCACTTACCTTAGCATGCTCACCTGGTTGCCATATATAGGATTGAGATGTTCTAAACTCAGATAGTTCAGAATAAAGTAAATGTAGGTGTACCTGAGTTGTAGAATCAATAACTTGCAAGTCTAACTTCATTTTAGCCTCAGACTGGTTTCTTGTGGATGTAGGAAGGACTAAGAATGTGGGATAGGTTGATTCATAGCTTATATCCTTCTTTCCCAAGAGTGTACACCTCAAAACAGTTTGTCCTCGGATTGGTTTCTTTGGACATTGCTGTAGACTGAGTTGATTTGGCGGTTTCTCCTTGATTTGAGAAGAAAACATGAGTTCTTCTCCTGACACAACTGGCCTTAAGAAGAGTTCCAAGATGATGGTGTGTGCAAGTGGTGGAGTTCACGCTTGCACCACAAGTTAGGCCATGATCCAGAGCCTAAGGACTCCACCATGAATTATCTGAAGTTCCTTAGGCTCACTGGCCAATCCTCAGGCCTTGTTGAACTCTACTCTTTTCCTTAGCTGGTTTTGTCCCAAATGGGTTTTCTGGCTAAGGTTTTTAATGAGGGAGCTTCTTCAAGGTTCCAAGGTTCTCCAAGGATCTCCTATGGTCAAGCTTGAGGGGGAGTGTTGAAATAAAGAAGGAAGAAGCACCAGCTGAGAAGGAAGGTCGCTTGTGCAAAGATTGTGCAAAAATAATCATGTGCAAAGTTTGTACAAAAAGATTATATTGCACAAGATTTGCACAAAATTTGCACAAGAAAGATCATCAAGTGCAAAGTTCGGGTCAAGCCTCAAATCACCCAAAGAAGGATGTGCAAAACAAGGGTTGAAAGATAATCTTTGGTGCAAAGTTTGTGCAAAAGAATCAAGACCAATGTGCAAATCCCGGGTTATCTCATCTCCTCCAAGAAAGAAGAAAAAGGTGTTGGCGCCAAGATTCTCGGTTTGAATTCAAACTGAGATCACATGTCTTGCATAAGAGAAGACTGTTAGGACCTGTCATTGTCTCTCTTCTGGACGAGCTCAGTCTGTCTCAGCCAGCCTGCCCCTTCTGATTTCCTCAAAATATTATTTGTTTACTCATTCCTTATTTTAATGTTGTTTAATGTGTTTGTTTGTCTTGTAACTTTGGCTATAAAGCCACACCTCATGTATCACGAAATAATCAAGCTTAATGGGGAAGTTCCCCTTTCTTCTTCACCATTCTCTGGTCTCATACTCTCTCATAATCTCTGGTTACTCAAACTCTCACAAACATTCTCATGATTCTCTCTTAAACTCTGCATAATCTCTCATACTCTCTGAAGTGAAAGTTAATTCTCTCCTTCTCCAATTCTCTTATTCTGTTGTTTCTCTATCATCCATACTCTCTATTCTCTTGTTACTCACAAGCTCAGTCTCATCACACTCTCAAACACTTTTATTCTTTGTCTTGCATACAATCTGTCCAGCAGACTCATTCTCTCTGTTTCTCATTCTTTCTCTTGTTCACACTCAACCAGACTGTCACATTCACTAACACACCATTATATTTCTATTCTCACA
Source organism: Moricandia arvensis (assembly GCA_905132765.1). Classification (NCBI taxonomy): domain Eukaryota; kingdom Viridiplantae; phylum Streptophyta; class Magnoliopsida; order Brassicales; family Brassicaceae; genus Moricandia; species Moricandia arvensis. The sequence continues at coordinate 13,466 of CAJHQP010009268.1, forward strand.
TGGTATCAGAGCTCCCAAGCTCCTGAAACTCACAAAGCTTCCGCAAATCAAGAACAAGCTCACTCTCATTGCTGTTTCAAACCATTGGAGAAGTTTCTGTCTTGTTGGTTGTTCAATCTTTTCAAGAGGAAGAAGACTGCTAGCATGGCGTGTCCAGAGGCTTCCCAAGTTCTATCATCCTTCCTCCTGTTCATAATGAAGAGATCTCTTGGAGAAAGAAGGTTTTGGAGCTGTTTGGCAAGTAAAACTCCAAACCATGTCTGTACCAGCGATTTTCATGTTCTTTCCAAGATGGAGTCTCTCACTGTGTTCCAGAAGGTGGCGCCTGGTAATCAGGAAGAAAGGAGGGGTGTTAAGCATGAGAGGTTCAAGGGGAAAGCACAAACAAAGAAATGGAGTTGGGTAGAGAACCCAAAATCCAAATCTGCCAAAGTTCAAGTGAACCATGTGCCTTGGAGGTTCAAGGAACCAGCTCAGGTTCCTTGTTTGTAAGTTAAATTTCTTTCCCTTGAGTAAATCTTGTGTCTTTATGTCTGGTTGTGTTGAGTGGTGTGTTTAGTATCTTAGGGACAGTTCAAAATTGCTAGAGTTGTTGAACCTAGTTTCTGTCCCATGATACTTAAAAGTTGTGTGTGTATTGTTCTAGGATTCTTTAAATCTTGCTAGCATGTTATGTCTAGTTTCTGTCATAGAATAGTTGTTTGTATTGTGTCTGGCCTAAGTGAGTTGCTTAGTCTCAGTTTGTGTCTTGTTGCATTGCTAATGGTCTAGGAGAGTTTCCTGGTCATGTGCTGCATTCATGGTTGTGTAGCTTGATTAGATGAGTTGTCTAGTTTAAGCTACTGTCATAAATTCTCATTTCATTTTGTTACTGTCATATGTGTGATAAAATGAGCTTAGATGCCTTGCAATTGATGAGTTATCATACTTGAGCATTTAGTGAATTGGTTTGCTTGGATTTGAGCTAAATGATTGTTTAGATTCTGTCCATTGCATTTCCTTAAAACATTGGGATCAGAATTGGTGAGTTATCAATGTCTGATCCTAGTGTGTGTGGTCTGATTCTTGCTGGAGTTTGAGTGATATTTCAGGTACACAAGAGGTGCTCTCTGTCCATCATCAAACCGAGACAAAGAAGAAGGCTTTGCCCATGTGTTCAGAGCCTACACATGATGTATATTCCTGGTTGATCCAGAGCCTACACATGATGTATATTCCTGACCATGGAGAGATATCTTGTTTGGAGAACCGGTTGACTTAATCGCAGGCTGTTTGGTTGTTGCGCTCTTGGTTCAAAGAGACAAGCAAGGAAGACTGGTTTTTTAAGGCAGTGGAGCAGAGACGAAGGGTGGATCAGTTGGCTTAAGCGCAGGTGTTGGTACTGTTGTGCTCCTGGTTCAAGTTCAGTGTTGCTCACTTCCAAGCTTGGTCCTTCACCTATACTCTCTGGATCAAGCTTGAGGAGGGGTAATGGTGAGCAATACTGAAGGTCCAAGTCGTCCACTGCCTCACCTCAGATCAGAAGGAGGATTCAAGTGTCTAAAATACACACCTCATTATTCTCATTTCACCAAATGCAAGGGGAGTAACCATTTCATTCTTTGAGTTAAAGTTTGATTGGTTTATGCCTTGAGAATTGATGCAAGTGTTTATGCATTATGTTGTAGGTACTTGGATCTCTCTGTAGCAGAAGCTGGTGGCCCCTAAGTCCTTTCAACATGGCGAGTAGTCAGAAGAGAGGGGGAGACACAACAGGCCTTAAGAAGAGTTCCAAGATGATGGTGTGTGCAAGTGGTGGAGTTCACGCTTGCACCACAAGTTAGGCCATGATCCAGAGCCTAAGGACTCCACCATGAATTATCTGAAGTTCCTTAGGCTCACTGGCCAATCCTCAGGCCTTGTTGAACTCTACTCTTTTCCTTAGCTGGTTTTGTCCCAAATGGGTTTTCTGGCTAAGGTTTTTAATGAGGGAGCTTCTTCAAGGTTCCAAGCTTGTCCAAGGATCTCCTATGGTCAAGCTTGAGGGGGAGTGTTGGAATAAAGAAGGAAGAAACACCAGCTGAGAAGGAAGGTCGCTTGTGCAAAGATTGTGCAAAAATAATCATGTGCAAAGTTTGTACAAAAAGATTATATTGCACAAGATTTGCACAAAATTTGCACAAGAAAGATCATGAAGTGCAAAGTTCGGGTCAAGCCTCAAATCACCCAAAGAAGGATGTGCAAAAAAAGGGTTGAAAGATAATCTTTGGTGCAAAGTTTGTGCAAAAGAATCAAGACCAATGTGCAAATCCCGGGTTATCTCATCTCCTCCAAGAAAGAAGAAAAAGGTGTTGGCGCCAAGATTCTCGGTTTGAATTCAAACTGAGATCACATGTCTTGCATAAGAGAAGACTGTTAGGACCTGTCATTGTCTCTCTTCTGGACGAGCTCAGTCTGTCTCAGCCAGCCTGCCCCTTCTGATTTCCTCAAAATATTATTTGTTTACTCATTCCTTATTTTAATGTTGTTTAATGTGTTTGTTTGTCTTGTAACTTTGGCTATAAAGCCACACCTCATGTATCACGAAATAATCAAGCTTAATGGGGAAGTTCCCCTTTCTTCTTCACCATTCTCTGGTCTCATACTCTCTCATAATCTCTGGTTACTCAAACTCTCACAAACATTCTCATGATTCTCTCTTAAACTCTGCATAATCTCTCATACTCTCTGAAGTGAAAGTTAATTCTCTCCTTCTCCAATTCTCTTATTCTGTTGTTTCTCTATCATCCATACTCTCTATTCTCTTGTTACTCACAAGCTCAGTCTCATCACACTCTCAAACACTTTTATTCTTTGTCTTGCATACAAAGGGTTTTCGTAAAGCAGAAGGTAAAATATCTGGCTGTGGTTGAGGAGGGGGCGCGCCTAATTCAAACCGAGGCTTCCTGGCCAAGTAAATGGCATCAGCATCTTTGACAAGATGCTGATCCTTCCAGTCCATGCCAGCCTGTCCACGCGGCTCTCCTCTTCCTTTCCAACGGATGGATAAGCTTACCTTCCTAGTAAAGCAGCCGGGTAACTTTGGTTTTACCCGAATGGTGAAAACTGGTCGAATGCTTTTGGTCGACCTTGTACGGCCTGTACGGCCTTGTACGGCCTTGTACGGCCTGTACGGCCTTGTACGGACAAGGTCGACCCAAACCCTTCTTCTCTCTTCTTTCTAATCAACCCCAAGATAGATACCTCAACTTAACAGCTTCATCAAAGGTTTAGTTTCAAGTTCTGTTTCTTGCAAAACCAGTTGGTACATTCTATTGTCCACTGGTCCAAACTCTCTAAGATGGAGCGTTCAAAGGAAATGGCGACTTCATTAGCTTCAAGGAGTCCAGAGAAGAAGCCAAACCACCACATCTGGTCCAATATGCTGAAGATAATCCATGGAAGAAACCATTCTTGGAGAAAGGTCACTAAAGAAGCATTAAAGCTAAGTTGTTCTTATCATTATCTGGCCAGCCATGCTGAAGTTCTGTTTCTGACCAACAAAACCCACGAACAGCAAGAGAACAGAAGGGGTTTGAAGTGTCTCCTTGACCAGAAGGAGAGAATCAAGAAGAGGAGGTGTTGGACAGTCAATCCACAGCACAAGCCCTTCAAATTCAAGTGATTCACAGCCATGGAGGTTCAAGGAACTAGGTCAGGTTCCTTGGTTGTAAGTTAACCTCCTTAACTCTAATAAGAGCTTGCTTAATTGTCTTAAATTGTTTCTGGTTGTGTTGAGTGTGTTGTTAGTATTTTAGGGACAGTTCAATGTTACTAGAGTTGTTGAACCTAGTTTATGTCCCATGATACTTAAACATTGTGTATGCATTGTTCTAGGAGTAAGTAAGCTTGCTAGCATGATCATATAGCATCTGGTTCAATCCATTACATTGTTATCTTGTGCTAATGGTCTGGTTAGTCCATCATAGTGGACTGGTATGCATTTAGAAGTTGGTCTAAGCTACTGGTCCCTATGGTTTTGATAAAACCAGTAACCATTAGCTTGTGTGATGTGCATTTAGTTGCTTGTTATCTCATGCTGTCTTGAATTGAATCTTGTGCATTCATATAGCTATTGCTTAAAATTGTTGCTTGATGCCTGTGTACAGTTCTAGGAGATTTCTAGCATTGTTTTGTCTTGTTCTTGTCTTAGCTCATTTGTTTGTGTGCTGTATGGTCTAGGCGAGTTTATTAGAGCCTGTTGTGTTTCTTGTTGCATTGCTAGAGGCCTAGGAGAGTTTCCTGGTCATGTGTTGCATTCATAGTTGTGTAGCTTGATTAGATGAGTTGTCTAGTGTATGCTACTGTCATAAATTGTCATTGCATTCTGCTACTGTCATATGTGTGATAAAATGAGCCTAGATGCCTTGTAACTGATGAGTTATCATACCTGAGCATTTAGTGAATTGGTTGCATGGATTTGAACTAAATGAGTTGTTTAGATTCAGTCCATTGCATTTTCTTAAAGCACTGGGATCAGAATTGGTGAGTTACCAAGGTCTGATCCTAGTGTGTGTGGTCTGATTCTTGCTGGAGTTTGAGTGATGTTTCAGGTACACAAGTTTTGTCTATCTCCATCTTCAAATCAAGACAAAGAAGAAGACTTTTCCCATGAGTTCAGAGCCTACAGAGTCTGTATATTCCTGACCATGGAAAGATCACTTTTGTGTAGAGAACCGGTTGAATTAAGCGCAGCCTGTTTGGGTGTTGAGCTCCTGGTTCAAAAGACTTACAAGAGGCAGTGGAGAAGAGATTAAGGGAGGAACCGGTTGACTTAAGCGCAGCTGTAGGGGTGATGCGCTCCTGGTTTCAAAACTCAATGTTGCTCACTTCCAAGCTTGGTCCTTCACTTATTCTCTCTGGATCAAGCTTGAGGAGGGGTAATGATGAGCATTTCTGAAGGTCCAGGTCTTCCATTTCCTCACTTCAGATCAGAAGTGAGAGTATGCAAGTGGTGGAATTCACCCTTGCAAGATTTCTCATCAGCCGGATCATAGAAACATCAGCAAGGACAGCAACAACTTGGTGTTAGAACAGATGGCCATCAGAGACTACTTGGCAAGAAGATAAGGTGGAGAGGCAAGCTGATTGGAATACTATGAATCAGCCCAAGGCTTGGGAGTTAGAACAGTTACCTTCTGGTTGGGAAGCTATGGATCAGCTTCTATATGGAGTTTGAACAGTTACCTTCAGTTGGGAAGCTATGAATCAGCCCATAGCATGTGTGCTTGTACCTGGTTGATAAAGCTTCAAGAAGAGGCTTGAATGATGATTTCAAAGTATCTACTGGCTCATGAGAAAAGGCAGGCTTTGACTCAATCCCTAAATGGAGGCAAGAAGCCAGAAGAAAGGGGGAGACAAGCTCTGATTATAACAAGAAGCTCAAGGCTGATTTCAGTATGTAGCAAGTGGCACTTAATCTGAATGTGAAGCAAGGGTACCAGATTGCCATCAAAGAAAGGCCATGTTCCAGGGTTTGTGAGTCCCTCAACATGATCATAAGGCTCATAAACCCACTGGCCAATCCCCAGGCTGAAGTATTTGCACTCTTTTTCCCTAAGTATGGTTTTATCCCAAGAGGTTTTCCATACTTAGGTTTTTAATGAGGCAAGTACTCTCAGTTCCAAGCTTGCCCAAGGATCTCCTGTGGTCAAGCTTGAGGGGGAGTGTTAGAATGAAGAAGGAATAGCCCAAGGAAACAAGTTATTGAGGATTCAAGGCGAATAGAAGAAAATATGCTTTGCAAACTTGAAAATGAAGCTGGTCCGTACAAACTTGATCCACAAGTAACCAAGCTGACCTAACCTACCTTGCAAGGCAGGAAAGGAGTGGGAAGGCTAAATGAGACGTTGGCAGCCTCTCTTAAGTCAAGAAAATCAGTTTTAATTTAAATAAGATATGCTGGTTTGAATTGGAGTGAGAAGGTCACATGTGCTGCATTGGAGGTTGAAGACAGCTGTCACTTTCACTCCATGGAGACCACACCAAGACCTGTCACATTTTCTCCAACTCTGAATGTGCCATCCTTGGCCTCTACTAAAGAAGGACTCAGTTTATATTAAGGAAAGAACATCACATGTGCATAAGAGAGTGTAGCCGACCTGTCACTATCATCAATGGGAGACTGCACCACCATCTCTCCTCCTGTCCATTTCTCCTCATTTGGACGTGCCATTCCTTGTCTGTATCCTCCTTGGCTGCTTCTCATTTCCTTACAGAATTATTTGTTTAATAGAACCTATATTTAGTCATTGTTTATTGTTAGCATTTGCCTATTTAAAGGCTGGTTGTAACCTAAGGCAAACTAAGTGAGAATTAAGTTTCTCCTTCACTTATTCTCTCTATCCTCTTACTTGTTGAACAGAGGTCTTAATATGGTAGAGGAAGGCTTATGAAGAGGAGAGGAAATGGTTTGGATCAGTCCGTACATGTCCGTACAACTAGGCCGTACAGGCCGTACAACTTGGCCGTACAAGTGGGTGAAGAAGTTTACCGCGGACGAGGAAAGTTACCCGGGTAAGAGTAACTCGACCCAGAGTTACTCTTACTAGTTACCAAGCGGACCAAGCTTGACTGAGGCGCGCGTTTGACAGGCTGGCTCGTGCTGGAAGAGCATCTGGTCAAGATGCCAAAGGAATCTCGCGTGTGAAGCTTTCCAGCCACAAGAATTCAAACGGGACGCTCCTTGGTCTTTGACTCCACACGCCTGTTGAAAAAGCTTATCCAGAAACCTTATCCTGTATCCGTTGTAGGGCTTTACTCTTCCTCTATATATTTGTAACCTCTGTTCATTAATCAATAACACGAAATATTCAGTCTCCTCTCTTAGTCTCTCTCAATGGTTTCTATTCTTTCTCGTCGAGTCTCTTCTTCCTTAGTCTAAATCTCTCTCTAAATCTCTCATTCTCTTCTTATTCTCTTAATCTCTATCAATATTTCATGGTATCAGAGCCTGGTTCTCTCGAATCTGGGTTCTTTTGATCTGTTCTTGCTCAAAGTCTCAACCTTTCCGTTCATAAAGTGAAAGGTTCAACCTTTTTTGATTCAAAATGGAGAGTATGAAGACTACTGTCATTCCGGTTACTCTCAAAGGTGGAAACTACCTTCTTTGGTCTCGTGTGGTGAAGACAGCCATGGGAAGTAAGGGCCTTTGGAACCATGTTCTTGAAGACGAAGCTCCAAAGCTCATTACTCGTGAAGGCGACAAAGAAGTGGTGGTTTGTGATGAACTTAAGTGGATCCAGGAGGATAATATGGTGATGTCCATCCTCCAGAGCTCTCTGGATCCATCGATCTTGGAGGCCTACAACTACTGTGAGAAGGCGAAAGATCTATGGGATACTCTCCAAAAGGTGTATGGAAACATCTCAAACCTCACACGAGTGTTTGAGATCAAGAGGGCTATCAACAACTTAGCTCAAGAAGACATGGAGTTTACTAAACACTTGGGAAAGTTCCGGGCTTTATGGTCTGAACTTGAGATGCTAAGGCCTAGCACTACAGATCCGGATGAGTTGAATGAGAGGCGTGAGCAAGACAAGGTCTTTGGGCTCCTACTCACACTCAACACTACCTACAATGATCTGATCAAACATATCCTTAGATCCAAAAGCTCCCTACTCTTGAAGAAGTTTGTGCTCAAATCCAGAAGGAACAAGGGTCCTTGGGAATATTTGGAGGAAAGGGGGAGCTTACTCTTGCAAACCAAGCCGAGGTGCCTCAAGCTAACCGAGTTCAGAGGTATGAAGATAGGAGAGGTGCTGGGAACTTTGAAGACAGGAGGTTCAATGGAAACTGTGATCATTGCAAGAAGCATGGTCATAAGAAGAGCCAATGCTGGATACTCCATCCTCACCTCAAGCCGGCCAAGTTCATGAAGGAGAGGGAAGGAAGAGCTAATGTGACCTATGGAACAGGTGATCAAACGGGTGCTGGAACTTCAACCAAGGGAAATGAGACAGAAGGGCGTGAAGGAGGTGAGAGAAAGGCCCTGGTGACCTACACTGCCCACCAGCCACGTCTCAATGAGCATGAGTTCATCCGCCGGTCTGAGATGGATGCTCTCATCAAAATGCTCAAGGATAATGGTAACACTCTTGGTAATATCAAAGGGTATTCATTTGGTGCATATAGGGTTGCTAGTATTGTTGAACAACCTGATAGCCTTCACACTGATTCTAGGATGATTGGTCATTCTCATACTGCTCATAACATGTCTAAACCTTTGATAGTAGACTCTGGTGCATCTCATCATATGATTAGTGATACTAGTCTTATTAGAGATATAGAACCGGCTAATGGACATGTGATGACAGCAAATGGAGATAGAATACCAATAAGAGGTGTAGGCAAACTGAAACTGTTTAACAAAGAATCTAGAGCCTTTTATATGCCTGAGTTTACTTCAAACTTACTCTCTGTCAAGAAGTGTACCACTGATATGCATTGCAATGTCATATTTAGTCCTAATGATGTCAAGTTTCAGGATATTGAGAGCAGCCGATTGATTGGGCAAGGAGTAACCAAAGGAGATCTTTATATGCTTGAAGAGCTTAGTTCTGTTCCTGATCATAAATGCTCGTTTACTTCTGCTTCTGCTTCTGTTTTAAATAAGAATGCTTTGTGGCATGCTAGACTAGGGCACCCTCATGTTAGAGCTTTAAACTTAATGGTTCCAGGTGTTTTGTTTGAAAATAATGATTGTGAAGCTTGTATTTTAGGCAAGCATTGTAAGACTGTGTTTCATAAATCGTCAACCATATATGAGCATTGCTTTGATTTGATTCACTCTGATGTTTGGACTGCACCTTGCTTATCTAGAGAGAATCACAAGTATTTTGTAACATTCATAGATGAGAAGTCTAAATACACCTGGATAACCTTGATTCCATCTAAAGATAGGGTTCTTGATGCATTTAGAAAATTTCAAAACTATGTGACTAACCAGTTTAATGCCAAGTTGAAAATTTTTAGATCAGATAATGGAGGGGAATACACTAGCCAAGCATTCAAGCAACACCTATCGCAACATGGCATCCTCCATCAGACAAATTGCCCTTACACACCTCAACAAAATGGTGTGGCCGAAAGAAAGAACAGACACCTCATGGAGGTGGCAAGGTCGATGATGTTCCAGGCCAATGTACCCAAGAAGTTCTGGAGTGATGCAGTGTCTACAGCATGCTACTTGATCAACAGAACACCAACCCGGATCCTTGAGGACAAGTCTCCTTTTGAGGTCTTGAACAGGTATAGACCAACCTTGGATCATCTTAGAGTCTTTGGTTGTCTATGCTTTGTGTTAAGACCAGGGGAGTTGAGGAACAAATTAGATTCAAAGAGTACCAAGGGAATGTTCATAGGGTATTCACCAACCCAAAAGGGGTACAAATGCTATGATCCGGTCACAAGGAGGGTACTGGTGTCAAGGGACGTAAAGTTTGTTGAAGAAAGAGGGTATTATGAAGAGAAGAATCAAGCAGAACTGAAGGATCTTGCATCAGATAAGGCGGCCAACCTAAGGATAATACTGGAAGGTCTTGGGATTAATCTGTCTCAAGAGCCAAGGAATGGAGGAGGACAACCTCAAGGTCCCCCCAATACAAACGAAGAAGATCAGGGTCCCCACTTTGACCATGAGGGGGGA
>CAJHQP010009269.1:0-23124 GCA_905132765.1 Moricandia arvensis
AATAGATGGCAACAGGAAAAACGACGGAGCAATGAAACGATGCCTTTGGAACCATTAAATGTTCTTGTGGATGATGTGGCAGCGGTTGAAGTAAATAGCGCTCTGAACTGAGCAATTCTGATCATCTTCAGCCTCCTCCCGCTCTTCCAGTGAGTCAGAGTGGAGAATCCCATGACGATGAACGAACGACAATGAAGAGAACTCGGCTGCCTCTGATGAAGACAACAAAGGGGAGGATACTACCTCTGATGAAGCCAATGTAGATGAACAAGATGGCTCTAATGAAGAGAATGAAAATGCTGAAGAAGAAGAAGAAGAATCAGAGAACGAAGTGAGAGAGGAAGTAGCAAACAATGTAGAAAAATCTTGTGATGAGTCTTGTAAAGCTGATGACTCTAATGGTGATGGTGATGTGGGAGAAGTAAGAGAAGATAATGCGAACGAAAAGGACCCAAAGCTGGCGGAATCAGAGCACGAAGAGGTAACAAATTAACAAATATAATTTGATGTGTTATTTGTTATTTGGTAGAACTATGGAATAGTCAGTAACACTTTATGTAATACTAGGAAAACACTGGACAACTAGATAATACTTGAAAAACTGGAAAAAAATATTTGGAGCTTTGAAGTACTAGTGCTATAACTTGATTAGAATTTATTGTTATTTGCAGGAATCTGACGGAACTGAGGAAACCAAGGCAATCAAACCAAGGCAATCTAACCAATATGAAACCGAAGTTGTCTAACGCGGAGTGGAGCTGGTTTGAGGAGCATCCTCAATTCAGACAGATTTTCCATATGAAAAGAGAGAAGAACCAGAAGGTTCAGGGAATGTGGATGTTGTTGTTGCGGACTGCTATAGCAGTAAGGAGAGAGAAGTGTAGTTCATTGTCAATGGTGTTCCCATCCAGTATGGGCCGAGGGAACATGCTTTGATATCAGGACTAAACTGTCACAACTATCCTCTTGGCTACAAGGAGTGTGGTGGGACAAAGTTTGTGGATCGACATTGGAGAATTTAGAATGTTGGAGGATGTGAAAGCGAAGCTGGTGAACATAGGACCCCATAGAGACAGATTGAAGATGGCGGTTCTATTCTTCTTAGCAAATGTTATTTGCACGCAAACAAAGGTTGGAAACTAGGCAAATGATGTCTTGGAATTTTTCCAGAGATTCGTGGATGATCTTGACTTCTGCAGGACATTTCCATGGGGGAGATACTCCTATGATTACATGTTGAAGGACATCTCCCACACAATGGATCATTTTGGAGGGTTGGTGAATGAGAATACATTATGGCCTCTTCCAGGTTTTTGTGTTCCACTAGAGGTATGTAAAATCTCGTAAATGACATGATCACTATTGTTGACCACTGAGGGTATTACATAATGTGGTGTTTTGCAGTTTCTTGCATTCGAGTGAATTCTTAAGCTGGGAAAGCAGTTCACAGAACCTGTTGAAGGAACTGATGTCTATTGACCGAGGGTGTGCAAGTCATCACTCAAACGAAATGGAATGAGAGAAGTATCACTTACTCTGATAAATAAGAAACTGGGTGATGAAACCGTAAGTTTTCCTTTATTTTTGAGTTATTTGGTGTTAAAATACGTGTAACGGAGAACTAATAAAAAACTAAGGTAAAACTAAGGTAGTTATGTAAAACTAAAGTAGAACTAAGGTATTTATGTAAAACTAAGGTAGAAAAGTTTCAACATTTATTTTGATTGTGACAGAATATTGACAGCCATCCCCACCAAAACTCCACAAGAAGAAACTCTCTGGATAAAATTATGAAAGATAAAGATGATGTTAATCAGCCTGATATAGATATTGACAGTTGGGATAAGCGGCTGGGTGAAGGATTGTCAATCTATTTTAAATACATGTACGGTGAAGATGATTCCGCGTGAGAAAACATGCAGAAGAGATAGAAGATGCAACAGCAGATGGAGTACAGAGAGTTGGGCAGTTGACTCAACCGGGAGATGTTATGAAGATGCTGAAAACAATGGTGAAACTGATCAAAAAAGTTGACAAGAAGGTTGACCAATTTGATGGGAGATTGGCCCCGCTAGAGGCGTTTGTGAAGGATGTAGAGAAACATAAACAAAGAAAGAAGTGAAGAACTTGTTTCTTTTGTGTATTTAGGTGTTGTTTTCTGAATTAGTCAGATTAAGTGTCTTTGATGGTTTTTATTGTTTTCGGAAGTAGACAAAACTCTCTTGTTTTGGTGGTTTTTGTTGTTTTTTTTATGAATTTGGAACTTGGTTAAGACTAATATTTAACATATATTTTGGTGTAAGATAAAATGTCATCAAACTAGGTATGTGATGTTGTTTTGTGAACTAGGTAAAAAGTAGGTACAACTACAAGAGAAAAGAATCCAAACACAAACAAAGGTTTAACATAACCTGAGTTATAAGATAACATAAGTTTTAACAGATACAAATTTTAGCACATGAACGACACAAACTCAGATAAACGACATAAGATAATTTTAGCACATAAATGACACATAAACTCATATAGAACCGAGAAATGTGAATTGAAAATCTCATGGACGGGTAATAAGCCTTTTAACTTGTGCAATCTCATCAGCCATATCATTCACCTCCCTCCTTAAGCTCTTAACTTCTTCCTCAACACCGAAAGCCCATGTTTGACGAAAGTGCATCCCATTGTCCTGCACGTTAACATAGTTTCACTCAATATAACTTATTTGACACCAATATTACGCAGTTAGCTTCACTCACCATAACTTAGTATTACGCAGTATTATGGAGTTAGTTTCACTCAATTTTACACCGAATGCAAAGATGACGGACAATTACCTTGTAGGACTTGCATGTGAAGTACCTACTCCCAGGCAAGGTATCGAAATATGATGGATACTTCGGATTGGGAGAAGCATCCTACATGATTTCACCCCCACATGGGCAACAGGTTGGAATCCCGTGCTAGGCATCGGCAATGAACCTTAGCATGTCAAAGTATTTCTTCGACTTCTTCATCTGCCTCCTCTCCTCATATGGATGAGTCATGATGCAAAAAAATAAGGTGTCTGTTTAGGGAAGGGAGAGATTGAAGAGAGAATAGACAAAGAGAAAGGAGAAAGAGATGTGTGAATAAATGGTGAGACTGAGAGGAGATAAGAGGATATAGGAGAGAGAGAGAGAGAGAGAGAGAGAGAGAGAGAGAGAGAGAGAGAGAGAGAGAGAGAGAGAGAGAGAGAGAGAGAGAGAGAGAGAGAGAGAGTTCGGGAATCATAGATAGACAAGACTGGACAAGTGAGCAGAGCAGGCGAGAGCGAATCTATGTTTTAACCGAAAAGTTGAATTTTTTGTGTTTTTTTGTTTAGGTGGCAAATTAATTTTTAGTTTCCCCCCCAAAAATATTCTTAGTTTTACATAAGTTTCTGGTTTTATCAATCTTCTTCATAGTTCTATTTTTCGTGATTTCGGTTTTTTTTAGTTTTACCTATCATTTTAATTTCTTAAGTTTCTCATGTTTTCTGCATTACCATGTAATAATATGTGATTAGTGCAATAATATGTTTCAAATAATGATTTTTATAGAATACTCCTTTATAAGTTGGTCTTACTAAGAAAGTGTTCTTAGAAAGACAATGAAATATATAAGAAAAAAGTGAAATAATGAGTTGTAGAATACTCTGGTATTTTGAGTATGAGTTTTTTAAATATATGTTACTTTCACTAATTTGTTTTCGGTTGGAGTATATATCAAAAGTTAAATATATAATTTACTTTCAAAAATACACAATCTATAAAAAGAACATAAATAAAATTCAAACATACTAGTAAGGCGTAATATTCCATAGTTTTACAAAAGACAAAAACAATAAATAGACTTACAACACCATATATGGAACCAACATAAATAAAACACCATACTAGTAAACCGTAGTATTCCATAGTTTACATAAGACAACATCTGTTGGATGTAGTTTCATTCAATAGGATAACGATGTCTTCAAAACAACAACCAACTGAAACCAAAATTTGGCCTTGGTCTCCTTATGTTTTGTGTCCTTTTACACCATTCTCCAACAGATGGATTCCTCTTATCCTTTTTCCTTCCCTTCCTCTTTAGGCGATCTGGAGGAATGATCTGAAGCTCTTTGATATGATTTGGTACATTCCAATCAGACCTGTCTAACACATAATAAATGGTCTTGTAATAAGTCAATCCCAAAGTTTCGTCCAATAATATTTTGAGCACAACTCATGATACTCTAACTTGACCTTACATCGACAACAATGAGCACCATTAACCTCAAGAAAATGTAGGGAAAATGGCCAGTTCATACATCAACAAGGGGTCGCGGTCCCGATCATTACATATACTCACACTCTGTGCTAAAACATACATCAACTCAAATTATATTCAAATTTCATACGTCAACCAACACTTTCGGTAAATTCATACGTTGAACGTGTCTCTGTGAGTCAAAAAATTAACAGAGCCTTATGTGGACTTAACGGATGATTACGTGGATTTATAAGGTTAATACGTGTAAATTAAGCCCAAAACGACGTCGTTTTATTAAAAAAAATCATTTTCATCTGGTTTAGAGCGGGATTCGGACTCGGGTTCCCACAATAACCCATCCCCCACTCAATCACTCTGCCATGTATGATTCATCGGTTTAGTACATCATATATACATATTTATGATTCATCGCTTTCGTGTTCCCAAAAAAAATTGTTTTCATTTGGTTTAGAGGGGGAATTTGAACCCGATTAAAAGCATTATTTCACGCACACCCACGTGAGCAGCATACAAATATATTCACCTAATTAATCATAGAGTTAATCAATAAGTATTGTACAACTAATTAAACACAAAATCTTGATGTCCTTTGGTCGTGTTCACATCAAATGGGGGTTGTCCGGTGAAGATATAATCAAGCCGAGCAACAGCAAGAACCTAACTTCAATATAAATTATTTGGATTAAAATATATAAAAAAAATTGAAACTTACAATTTCTTAATATTTAACATCTGAGAAATTCTTTTTTTTTTTGACAAAACAAATAAGCAATTCTTACCAAACGCAATATATGTATATGTGATGTCTTAAACAAATGAATCCTACCTGGCAAAGAGGTCTAGCGGGGGATGGGTTATTGTAGGGAACCTGGGTTCGAATACCCTTCTAAACCAAAAGAAAAATAATCTTTTGGGAACCCGTATGCGATTAGTTATAAATATGTATATATGATGGACTAAACCGATGAATCATACATGGCAGAAATGGTTGAGTGGGTATGGGTTATTTTGGGGAACACGGGTTCGAATCTCGCTCTAAAGAAATGAAAATGATTTTTCTTAAAATAAAATGACGTTGTTTTGGGCTTAATTTCCACGTATTAACCTTATAAATCCACGTAATAATCCGTTAAGTCTACATAAGGCTCTGTTAATATTTGACTAATGGAGACACGGTCAATGTATGAATTTACCGAAAAGTGTTGGTTGACTTATGAAATTTGAATATAATTTGAGTTGATGTATGTTTTAGCACAGGGTGTGAGTGTATGTACCGATCGGGACCGCGACCCCTTGTTGATGTATGAATTGGCCATTTTCCTGAAAATGTAAGTAAGCAGAAAGTCTGTGCAAATAATGATACTTTTCATAATCATGCACCTTACTGGTACAACTCTTCGCTATTAAGTTCACCAAATAATTCTTCCCATCGTCAGTGTCAGTTATCTCGTACTCAAGGTTATAACTATTTAGCTCATGCATTGGTGTTTTCTCAGCTTTGCCTCATAGCTTGTTCAAGTGGATCTCAACAAGAGGAACCATTTTGGTATCAATCGATCCAGACACGGCGTCTGTCCGATGTTAATTAAACCAGTTGGAAATTTTTTTATGATTGTACCAAGCATTGGTATTAAGGCATACCTCCTTGTGTCCTTAAACACGCTGTTCATTGACTCCACATTGTTCCTAGTGTCCAAGTTTATCTTTCACATGGAAAATAAATCCTAGCCCATGTGTCTTTCTCAGTATGCTCCTCCACATATTTGTACGCTGAAGGATATCTCACCTTAAAAGATGTGTAAGCATATTTGAACTCAGCCATCGTGTACACCTAGCTAACTCCATAAATCTCCATGCGACTACGGCTTTGTTGGTGTGACAATCATGCCCTCTCAAATTTGGGCCAAATGTCATATACAATGGCCATGGTGAGCTTGTGGAAACACATTAGCTACAGCCGTGATGAGGTTTTGGTTTCTAACGGTCATAAAAACTAATTCACAAGAGTCTAGCAAACACTTTTGAGCATCTCAAAAAACCAAGTCCAACTAGTGTCATTCTCACCGTCGAGCACACCAATTGCAAGGGGATATTGGTAACAATTAGGATCTTGATCTTTAACAAATACTAGTACACCACTATACTCATTCTTCAAAAATGTGCCATCCACAACTATCACTTTCTTGATGACCGCAAATATTTCAATACAAGCTCCCAACGCTATAAAGAGGTACTTGAACTTATCTTCCTCATCCAACTTCACACTTGTTTTTGTTTCCGGATTGGCCTGCTCTAACATGTACAAGTAGCTATACAACATCTTGTAGTTGTCTTACCACACGAATGACAAATAGCCTGATTTTTCCCTCTCAAGGCTGTGGAGTAAGATATTGTTAGATCAAGTTCTAACTTTAGAAGATCCATGATATCTCTCGGAAAAGGAGTTCTCATTTTTTTAGGATATTCCTCATTCAAAACAATAGAATTAAGTTCTAATTATACCAGTAGTACTAGTTATACCGAAGTTTTCTACAGTTAATCTAGTTGTTATGAGTTCTACCGAGTTATCTACAGTTTTACCATGTTTTACTTAGTATACTACAACTATCAATTCTACTAGTTATACCTAGTTATGTTTAAACAAGAACTCAGATGTACGATACGATTGAGATCTCTCCGTGCGAAGCTACTCACAATTGAGACAATTCAACTCCATACATTCAACCACATGCTTGCATTATATAAAAATATTTATACAAATCAACCAAATCCACCCAGAATCATGGTGTTTCAACACATCCAATTAGAAATCCTAAATTTGATTCTATCCATTGCAGTTAGCGGAGGAGAAAAGAACTAACATGCATTATGACTTACCCCAAAGGAATGCTCGCTGGTGGAAACATTGATGTCTGGTGGCATGGCCGGATAAACTATCGATGTCAACAGCAGAGTAGCTGGGAGGGAGGTGGGTGGGAGGAGAGGAAAACGAATTGGAAGCATGTTTTAGCTGCGGGAGAGAAGATTTTTTTTTTCTTTTCTTTTTAGTTTTGGGATTTTATTTTTTATTTAAATTGAATCACAAACCGTAGACCAAAAACCAAACCACTAACTCTTTTGCTCTAACTGAACCAATCTCCACACGAACTAACCGAAATTCGAAATGATTTCAATGCATTTTAGTAGGGGCATAAGAGATTTTTAGAAATGAATAGGGGATTTGGCAAGAGTTATTGGTTGTACTGCCCTTCGATTAGTTTTCAAAAGCCAGAATATCCTCTTTATAACTTTAATTTTTTTTTAAATAGAAAAATGAGATAAACGACAAAAAAACCTAAAAAGTTACTATATTTACGAAAACACTCGGGTCAAATCCACCCATCCAGAAACTTGTCGGATCTTAAACGGTTAACCCTAAAATCAAACACGATTTCTAATCGCTCTCGTCGCAAAACACGACTCTCACCTATAACTACCGAACCCACTCGAGAACTCCATCTTTTTCAGGTCTCTCTATCTCTATTTCTCTCGTGAATCCCTCCTAGCAAACTGACGACAACCATCGAGAGGTAATGTTCTTCATTGTTTAAATTTAGGTTTTCGCGATATTTGAAATCGATTCGTGCTTCGTTCCGTCGTGTCTCTGTCTCTCGATTTATTGTCATTCGTCATTCGGTGGTGTCTCTCACTCTCTCTCGATTTGGTCTCACTCCGTCTTGCATTAACATTGTAGGAAGTGAAAATGGCGAGGACACGATGGACAAGGAAGAAGAAAAAAGACAAAACCACTGAATGATATAAATTCTCCTTTAAAAGAAGTTCCTGAGGCTGGAGATGAGGTTGAGATTCCGAAGTCCTTTGAGAAAGATAATGAACAGGAGAATAACGTTGTTGAAGATGAAGAGAACGAGAAGGAGCCAAACTCGATCGAAAATGAAGTAGAAGAAAATGAAAAAAACGCAGTAGAAGAGGATGAGAGGTCAGCGGAATAAGATGCAAACTTGGATGAAAATGAAGAAAAAGAGAATGAGGAGAACTCAGGAGAAGATGAAGAAGAAAAAGAAGAAGAGAATGGAGAAGATAACAAAGAAAATGAAGAAAACGAAGACGAAGAATGAGTTAATAAGGAGAATTCAGGAGAAGGAGTTAATGAGGAGAATTCAGGAGAAAAGGAAGGAGAAGACAAACTCTAACAATAATCCTCCTGGTGAAGATGTGAAAACCAATGAAGAAGTAAATAGAGAAGAAGGAAGTACCAGTAGAACCTTGAGTGAGGTTAGTATTTGTACTTGTGTCTCGTAGTTAAAATTTGGTAGAACTTAGTATAACTGGTTTGTTTGATGTTTGATGGTTTAGGGTAGGAGTAGTAGCTTCAATCTAAGAGGTTGTTATGTTGTAATACTGGTATAACTAAGTATAGCTAAGTATAACTAAGTATAACTAATTTGCATTATTTGTTGTTTGTTTGTTTGGCAGGATTTCGTCGAAGAGGCGATAAAACCGGAGGGCATGTACTTCCCACCGTCTGAGTATAGGAAGAAGATCAATATATCGACAAGGTGTTTTATTGCTGATGTATTGAAAACTTTTAAAGAGTTAAATCCCCCGATGAGTACGGTAGAGAAGAATTGGTTTGAGAATCATCCGCAGTTGAAACACATATTCCACATGCCGGAGCTTGGAAACCACAAGGTTATGGGCATGTGGATGCTCCTTCTCCGAACCGTACGCATTGCAAAGGAAAAGGAGGCATGGTTTGCCGTGAATGGTTGTCCCATCCGCTATGGTATTAGAGAACATGCTTTGATATTTGGATTGAACTGTGAAACTATCAATTAAACTACAAGGAAAACGGAGGCACAAGGTTTGTGACGAAATATTTTGGTGGTGGAATAATAAGATATCAAGATGTGAAAGCAAAAGTTCTTGAGGGAATGGAACCTTCTCGTGATAGGTTGAGGCTGTTGGTCTTGTATTGCCTATCAAGTATTATTGGTGGGCAGACAAAGACCGGTAATGATGCCCCTTCCGTAGAGCCATTCTTGCTGAGAGCAGTTGATTGATCTCAATTTATGCAAAACATTCCCTTGGGGTAGATTTTCCTTTGATAACATGTTGAGACAATTTCACACAATATGAGTCATTTTGAAGGGTATGTGAAAGAATGTGTGATATGGCCAATTCCAGGTTTTTGTATCCCAATGGAGGTAACTTTTTAAAGTAATATATGACTCATACGCTTAGTAATGTTGACTTTGTGATATTGACACTTCACGGGTTTTTTTTACATGAGTATCTCCTAGCATTTGAGGCCATTACGAAATTGAGGGAGAAATTTCGAGAGTCTATTGAAGACCTAGACCCAAGATGTCCAAGGATGTGCCGATCAAAGTTCAAGAGAAGTGAAATGAAGAGATTTCCCCTTTCAAAAATAAATAAGGAACTTAGTAATACTATGGTTAGTTGTTCCTTGTATCTGAATATTATACACTCCATGTTATGGTAATTTTAATAAGGCATTGAAACTGTAAGGACATTGAGAACATCTTGTTTGTTTCCAATGAGGAACAAACTCTACTAGATGGGATAACAGACCCGAGGACATTAGAGATAAGGATGATGTGATTGTCGAGAGCTGGATGAAGAGGATTGCTAGTGGATATGTAATAAGCTTTGAAGATATGTTAGAGGCGGATGTGGCTGCCCGAGAAACCCCCTCCCTGAGAATGGTGGAAACCAGACAGGAGCCACCAATGAAACAACAGAGACCACAGTGAAATTAATGAACTGGTAGAAGTCTGTAAAAGCTTCAGAGAAGATATGGGACAGCAGATGAAGAGGATTGGGGAAAAGGTTGATGAGTTTGGATTTAAGACTTGCTTCCTCAGAAGCTTATGTTCAGGAGAAGTTAGCTGCTAAAGAATGTGGATGTGGAGGAAGAGGAAAGGGGTGTTAAAAGGAAGAGTCGAACGAAGACAAGACGAAGACCAAGACCTCAAAGAGGTCAAAGAAAAACAAGTGATATGTTGTTGCTTTGGTGTGTACTAAAAAAACTTATGTTGCTTTTGATGTATACTAAACGTATGTTGCTTTTGGTGTGTACTAAAACGAGTACTAAAACTTATGTTGCTTTTGGTGTGTACTAAAACGAGTACTAAATTATGTTGCTTTTGGTGTGTACTAAAACTTATGTGGTTTTGTTTCTCTTTGTTGTCTTTCTTTGAGCCTAGAATAACTAAGAAAAAACTTGAAAAACAAGCACAAATTTCATCAAAACATAGTCTTAACACCACATGTCACAGAGATATAAGTCTTAACAAACAAGCTCTTGAGCCTTCATAACCGAAAAATCAAAGACAACCTGCAAGATCTCGGGAACAAGTTCTTGAGCCTCGCAATCTCATTCAAGGGGAATAAGCTTCTTTAGCTGAGCAATCTCTGCAGCCATCTCGTCCACCTCCTTTCTTAAAGCGACGAACCTCTTCTTGAAATCTGATAACCCAAGATTGACGGAAATGGAACCCATCATCCTACGGGATTGACATAGTTTCACCCAGTTTCCCAATCTCGATTTTTAATTCTAAACAATTAAGAGAAAAAGAAATGAAAATTACCTTAAACGAGCTGCAAGTGAAATACATTTTTCCAGGGTAGAAATCCTTATCTTTTGGATTAGTAGATACCTCATCGACGATTCGTCCCCCACATGGGCCAACCCGTTGGGAACTCCATACTGAGTGGTCGGCAATGTACCCAAGCATGTCGTAGTGTTTCTTCATTTTCTTCATCTCATTCTTTCTTGTTTCTCCACCCATGGATCCATTTCGGAATCGAGAGGTTTTGTGGAGAGAAATGATGATAAAGAAATTGAGAGATGAGAGATATGTGGAGGAGAGGTGAATGACAAGAGATGAGAGTAGGACTCAGCTTTTTCCTCAAAAATCCCGCCAAAATTTCTTAGTATTAGAAAAGCCCGCCAAAAAATCAACAATAGTTGTCCGTAAGATAGTAGTTGTACACAAATTACAAATAGTTGTACTTTCGGTGTTTTCAATTATTTTAGTATTACAGATAATTAAAATTTTGTTTTTCTTAGTTTGTAGAATGAAGTATAGATTTTAAAATAAGATAATTGGTGTTTTGCGTAACAAAAGTATCTATACAAGTCGTACAACGAACTATAATCTTCAGTAATCACATATTTTAATAAAGTTACTATAAAAGTGTATGTTGTATGTTAGGGGTGTTCTTTTGATTGTAGAGTATAACATTTTTTCTTATTCCGGTGGATATACCATTTTTCTTATGTGTCTAATAAAGAGTAGAGTTCGTATTAAGATGTTACATTTGTAAAATTCAACATTTCGATTTCCAAACTCAATTCAAAATTAATACTAGTATTACATAAACAAAACACAATTTTCCATAGTTGTACAAAAACAGAGTTCTCCACAGTTTTACAAAAAACAGAGTTCTCCACAGTTTTACAAAAACAGAGTAAAATTCAAACATTTCAGTAATCTTCAGTAATCACATATTTAACAAAGTTACTATAAAAGTGTATGTTGTATGTTAGGGTGTTCTTTTGATTGTAGAGTAAACATTTTTTCTATTGCGGTGGATATACCATTTTTCTTATGTGTCTAATAAAGAGTAGATTTCGTATTAAGATGTTACATTGTAAAATTCAACATTCGATTTCCAAACTCAATTCAAAATTAATACTAGTATTACACAAACAAAAACACAAATTCTCCATAGTTGTACAAAAACATAGTTCTCCATAGTTTTACAAAAAACAGAGTAAAATTCAAACATTTAAATTTCCAAACTCAACTATTGTAGGCTTTGTCTTGGACGCATTTTATTTTGCGTCCTTGGCCGACGTTCCCCCAGCTGATGGAACTTTTTCACTTCTTTCTTCCCCTCTTTTCGACGCGATTGGGAGCCATGATCTTCATTTCTTTGATGTAATCGGGGACATCCCATTGACTCCTATCCGGAACCACATAAATAGACCTGTAATATGCCAATGCCCACAGCTCTGTCCAATAATATTTAGAGATCAAATATTCTAACTCAAAACAGAAACCACTCTCATGTTTAGAGTAGAAAATGTAAGCCGCTATTCCGTGAACACAAGGATATTGTTCTATGTCAAAGAACCTGCAACTGCAACTTTTTGCAAGTAAATTCACCAAATACGGCTTCTCATCACTGCCGACGACACTGTATTCAAGGTTGAAAGAGTTTATCTCCGACATAATTAATTTTTTTGCTTCCGTCCATGCATCATGCACAAAGTTCTCCACTAGAGGAACTAGTTTCCGCTCACTGGATCCTCTAACGGTTTTTTTCCTATGTTCATTAAACCAATCAGCAGTTTTTTTAATGATCGTATCCAGAAAAGGTATTAAAGTATTTCCTCGCTTCCTTGAAGATGCTGTTCATCGACTCCACAATGTTGCTTGTGTCAATATTGTATCTATTTCCCGGAAACCAGCACCTTGCCCACTTTTCTTTCTCACTACTTTCCTCCACATAATTTGAAGCAGATGGATACCGAGTCTTGAAAGCATAATATGCAACATCGAATTCTGCACTATGTAAATTCGAGCCATTTCCATAAATTTCCATTCAACAGTGTCTTTGTTGACGTTACGTGCATGACCTTTCACATTTTGAGCCAAATGCCTGATACAGTGCGCATAATGAGCCATCGGAAATACATTAGCTATGGCATTGATGAGACTTCCATTTCTGTCACTCATAAACACCAACTCTGATGAATCTGGCACAACAATTTTGAACATCTCAAAAACCAACTCCAACTGTCCTTATTCTCACCATCTAGCACACCAAAGGCTAAGGATAGTGGTGTCGATTAGGATCCTGGGCTGATGCAAAAACAAGTACACCACATATCCATTTTTCATAAAAGTAGCATCCACAGTTACAACTTTCCTTATCACTTTCAAACCTTCTATGCTAGCTCCCAAAGCAATAAACAAATACTTGAATCTTTCCGAGTCATCCAATTTCACACTTTTTATTGTCTTCTCATTTATCTTCTCTAACATGTACAAATAAGAATACAACATCTGATAACTTTCTTCCGGAGTCCCACGTAAAATGCTCACAGCTTCATTTTACCTCTCAAAGCAGTGGAGTATGATATAACGACACCCAGTTTTGTCCACACAAGATTTTTTATACTTCTAAGAGTAAGGGTTTCCATTTGGCCTGGATAATCATCATGCAATAGAGATGCAACTAGTTGTGGCGTGCCTTTCCTCTTTGAGTTGCAATTACTCTGACTGCCATGAGAGCATGAGTGTGTCTTATTGTACGTTCTAATAGAGAACATTTCAGATTTTTTAATCTTTGCAGCCCGTAGTCCCCATTTACATCCTTCTTTAGGACATTTTAACACTAATCACTCCTTATCCGATTTGACCACATTAAACCCAAAAGTTTTTTTACATGCACCTCTATCCACCACTTCTTGCACTGCCTTTTACTAACAAACTCTTGCTGTATTTTCAAACCCAGACCGTCTTCCCATTCTTCCATAAATTGAATTGGTTCCGCAACAAGTGTAACATCTACATATCTATCACGCATTTCTGTCTCTTACCTACCATTATCCACATTGCCAACATCATTTTCATCTACATTGCCATCAACATTTTCATCGACATTTACTTCTTCATCAGCTTTTTCCAACATCTCCTCAATCGCCACAATTCCCCCCCCCCCTCGGGTTGTTTATCAACTTGATTGTTGCCACCGATATAAAGTTATGGCTTTATCTCCAATTACATCATCATTCGAATGCCACACCTCATAGTTCATACCTAGAGAACTTCGTTTTCCCGCTCTTGAAAGTTGCTCTTGGAGTTCGATCTTTTGATGACCTCCACAAACAAAATCCACATACGGTTCTCTTTATCTACGGAAAATAGATAACCACAAAGGTCTTCTATCATCAAAATAGAAAACTTTTCCTCAGACCCAACCAGCAGTGGAATGTAACTCAAATTCAATTTCACATTATTCTCATCTAACCCGAGCTTTTTGCATATTCGTGCTTCGACCATTGAAAGATTTATTTCCTCCGTATCCTTCTTCAACACTAAAAAATACATGTGACATTCGCATTTGAAGTGTATGATGACGTTATTGCTCATTGGATTCTGCCAAAACCATTGAATACCATCCATTATACAAAGAAAAACCATCTCTACAAAATTAATTTGTTACTGGAAATTGTTGAAGTTATACTAGTTTTACTAGTTCTACAACAATTATCAGTAATACTTGTTTTGCTAGTTTTCTTGTCGTACATATTTTGATTTTAAAATCGAGAAATCTACATTCAATGCACTACGAATCCAAACAATGCAACCATTATCCTACTTAATTCAAGTCATAATGGACTCGATGACCAAACTGAAGCATCTAAATCCATTCAAATCTGGTTTCTCTACTTATTCAAGCTGGAACATCTAAAACATATCCGTTTTCAACGCCGGAAGACGGAGGACTGAGCTGGAAGACGATAGAGGACCGAGTTGGAAGACGACGGAGGACCGAGCTGGAAGACGACGGAGGACCGAGTTGGAAGACGACGGAGGACCGACCCGGAAGACGACGGAGAATCGAGCCGGAGTAGCAGCTTCTGAATGGGAGCTCGAGAAGAAGAGTACCGCGACAGAAATCGCCACTCCCAAAACAACGATTTCGCGATTCCAAACGCGAGAAGGAGATTTTTTTTTTTATTAAATTGAGGTTAATAATGTAATTACAATTGTTTAATGAATATGAGGGCGTATGAAGATTTGTGACGGATATAAGAGATTTAAAGTTTTGGTGAAAGGCTATATAAGATGGTATATAAGATGAAGTCTCCATACTTATCAATTTTGGGTAATAGATTATATGTTCCGGCTGGCTATTTCTCTAACATAAATACAACCTGAGTCTACCTGCAAAGTCTTACTTCACCTATTCTTTGACTTTGACTATCGGAGTCGTAGCCAGAAAACTTCTCTCGTTATAGGTCGCCGACGGTTAGGGAAGCCGATCGAATCTGTCCTTCTTAGAATCCAAACGAGAAACCATGGCGTTTGAGAAGATCAAGGTGGCAAATCCCATCGTCGAGATGGATGGTGAGATCTCCTTCTCTCTCTCAGTAGCTGTCTCGCTTTTCGTCGATTCTGTTTTCTTTTCGTTGATTTAATACGGAAACGAAACGTATTAATCTTTCGCTTGCCTAGTTCTTATCGATGATTCGTTGCTTTCCTTCTGATCTGAGATATTTTGAATGCATGGTCTTGTTCCGAACGTTATAAATCGATAATAACCGTAGCTCTGTTCATCGATTGGTTGATTCAGGTTTCATGATTCAATTCAGGCTAGTTTCAGTGTAGAGAGATTATACAGCGTAATAGATTCCATATTTTACTATAACATTTTCAGCTTTTATGTGATCGAGTGCTGTTAATTTCTTAGTCTTTAATATGAAATAACTTTTTATTCGCTGCTATATGCTTACTTGGTCTTGTGTAATAGGTGATGAAATGACCAGAGTTATCTGGAAGTCCATCAAGGATAAGGTATGAGCTACCTATTCTGATGCATACGGTTCATTTGTTTTGCAGATTTTTTTTTTGAATTCATTTTCTTGTATGTTTCAGCTTATTACACCTTTTGTGGACTTGGATATCAAGTACTTTGACCTTGGTCTTCCTCACCGTGATGCTACTGATGACAAAGTTACTGTTGATAGTGCTGAAGCCACTAAGAAGTATGTTTTTGAACTTGAAACATACTAAGACTATTCAAGCCCCTTTTTGTTATTCCTGCTTCTCTGATGCTGACTTATGCTGTCTGTGTAATTTTGGTTTTTAGGTATAATGTGGCGATCAAGTGTGCACCATCACTCCAGGTATGTTTGATAAGATGTTTTGCAATTAAGCATTTTTTTGCCGGGTTTTTTCATTTTACCAAGTATCGTTCTTTTTCCACCGCAGATGAAGGCCGTGTCACGGAATTTGGCTTGAAGCAGATGTGGAGAAGTCCAAATGGGACCATCAGGAATATTCTGAATGGTGAGAAGTACAAAACTGTATGTTTAAAGCCTATAAAAAATCATTCTCTATTTATTGCCTTACACTGAGCTTTCCATTCTCACAGGAACTGTTTTTAGAGAACCAATTCTCTGCAAAAATGTTCCCAAGCTTGTCCCAGGCTGGACAAAGCCATCTGCATTGGAAGACATGCTTTTGGCGATCAGTACCGTGCCACTGATGTTGTAATCAAGGGACAAGGAAACTGACTTTGACTTTTGGTAAATTTAGTACCTTTCATCGCCCGGCTCATATGCCGCTGGCATTGTATAATTCGAAATCCCATTCTGTTTCGTCTTTCCTATTCATTAGATACCAACAAAACCTGTAATTTATTTGGTTTCAGAGGGAAAGATGGGAAAACTGAAACTGAAGTCTTTACATTTACCGGTGAAGGCGGTGTTGCTATGGCCATGTACAACACTGATGAGGTATAGTAACGCTTGCTTTCTCTTTCAAGCTCCAATTATAGTCAAAGCTACTTGTTCTTTTTGGTGATCCAGCTTACAGATTTTCTCCTTGTCAATACAGTCCATCCGTGCTTTTGCTGAGGCATCGATGAACACTGCTTATGAAAAAAGTGGCCACTTTATCTTAGCACGAAGAACACCATTCTTAAGAAATACGATGGCCGGTATATGAGTGTTATTTTGGTTAAGTACAATACTATCCGTTTGCACTGTCCATATTTGATGTTGGTTGCATTTTCGTTTACTATGAAGATTCAAAGACATCTTCCAGGAAGTGTATGAAGCCAGCTGGAAGTCAAAGTATGAAGCTGCTGGAATATGGTGAGCTGCTTAGTTTTTTTTAATTCATGTTGTCTTATGTCAACCTTCATTCAGGAGAACATAAATGATCGAATTGGTAATTGGTTAGGTATGAGCACCGTCTCATTGATGATATGGTGGCTTACGCTCTTAAGAGCGAAGGAGGCTATGTGTGGGGCATGCAAAAACTATGATGGTGATGTCCAAAGTGATTTCTTGGCAACAAGGTCTGTGGAATCAAAATAACATGCCCATAACTGCTTATGTCTCGATATGTTTCTTGTTAACGAAATTGTTCTTTTATAATGTGCGTAGGGTTCGGGTCACTTGGTTTAATGACATCTGTTCTGGTATACATCACGATACAATCTATGTTACATGCTTCCTTTGAGCTGTTGCTTCTAAATTTATGCTTTTACAACGGTTGTGTTATCTCGATTTACGGTCTGCCCTGATGGGAAGACTATTGAAGCTGAAGCAGCACATGGAACTGTTACCCGTCACTACAGGGTTCACCAGAAAGGTGGCGAGACCAGCACAAACAGCATAGCCTCCATCTTTGCGTGGACTCGTGGACTGGCACACAGGTAGCTAGAAAACTATCTCCTTAACGGGAAATGTCCTTTTTGGTTAAATAAGGATGATGATTATGTAAAGGGAATGCAAACATCTTTTGAACAGGGCTAAGTTAGATGACAACTCGAAACTTTTGGAGTTTACTGAGGCAGCTCGAAGCTGCCTGTGTTGGTACAGTGGAGGCTGGAAAAATGACAAAAGATCTTGCACTCATCATTCACGGCTCAAAGTAAGTCACTAGTTTATTTTTCAATCTTCTTAGTTCCATGTTCTCATCAAGATTGATATAAGTTTGTTTTTTGGTGTTGTCCCAGGCTCTCGAGGGACACTTACCTGAACACGGAGGAGTTCATCGATGCAGTTGCGGATGAGCTCAAAATAAGACTTGGCGTCAAAATTTGGGTAAAACTTTGACGACTCAGTCATAAGTGTCCATCTTGAGAATGGCTGGGATTGGAAAGAGATAAAAGAAACAACTTGCGAACAATTTGTTGTCTCCTAATAACCTTGTTACATGTTTTTCATATATGCAGATTTCGTATATTATTTTCATGCATTATCGTACCTTTTCACTGATCCGAGTTGAGGTGATTCCTAGAGTATGGTTTCCTATGGGTGGACAAAATATCCCCATCCATGATCTCTAACAATAGGATGTTTATAATTACTGGATCTTGATTATATCAGAATTTCCGCTTCAGATTGTTTTTATAGATAACTAGTGGTTGGTCGGGAAATTTATTTATTAAAATTTTCTTCTAACATTTGTTTTAGGTTAAAAGATTTGGTATTATATTATGTGTCAATCGTTGTTTATGTGTTTTTATTTTACTTTTTCTATCATCAAATTTCTTTAAAGTTTCTTTTCTGTAATGAAAATTCACATAAATAAATATCGCTGTGATTGACTAAATTTTGTTAATATCATCGTTGAGATAGTTTTGAAAAGATAGTATATTCCAGTTTTCATTTAGCAGTTTAGATTTTAAATATGTTTGCTTTATTTTAATGCCATCTAATTACACTTTCTTCTTATGTGTGTCAAGTCTCAAATGTTTTATATTGCGTTTCTTATTTGAATTGTGTAACTATATATATAACGTTTGTATCATTATTGAATTATGGTTGAGTTTTGGTTTAAATTTGTAATTTCTTTTTGAAAACAATTCTAAAAATAACTTTAGATCTCTTGTTTATATCAAAAAAAAATATTTGTTTATTTTATGTGTATAATCTGTTTAGCAAATCATATTGGGAAATTCTGTCAAATAGTCATGTTATAAAATATTTCCCAAAAAAAATGATTGAAATAGTTTTTTTTTTTTCAAATTTTAGTAATTATTTTTATTTTCTAATATTTAAACTCCATCTCCAAAATTTCATCCCATAAATTTAAACTTCTAAATCTAAATTAGTTAACCCTGGAGGTATAAATGTAGATTTACACTTTTTATATTTAGATCATTTTCTTTTTAAAAACTATTTTGTGACAAAACTTTTTAACGCTATCATAGGAATATTCTCAATCAAATTTCTTTTAATTTTATCATTATAAAATTCTTGAAAAATGTCTTGTTCCAATTTATCTCTTTTGTCCGTTTGTTTGCTGAATTTTTATAAACCCAGTTAATATTTTTGTTTTTATATGTTGCAAAAGTAACCATTTGATATAGCAAGAGAAATTATAGACAATTAGCTTAGTCAATGTGGTTTACAAGATAATTTCTAAAATCATGGCTGAGCGTTTAAAACTATAGTTGACATGCATTATTACTGAGAATCAGCCTGCTTCCATTCTGGAGAGGCTCATATCTGATAATGTTCTTATAACTCATGCAC
Organism: Moricandia arvensis; assembly: GCA_905132765.1. Lineage (NCBI taxonomy): Eukaryota > Viridiplantae > Streptophyta > Magnoliopsida > Brassicales > Brassicaceae > Moricandia > Moricandia arvensis. The sequence goes on from CAJHQP010009269.1 coordinate 19,607, forward strand.
TGATGCATTCTCTTCATACTAAAAACCTTAAACATAAGTTTAATGGTCTTCAAGTTGGATATTCTAAAGTTTTGACAAGGTTGAGTGGCATTTTGTAAATTCTATTAAGGAAAATATGGGATTTTGTAGAAGGTGGAGAGACGGGATAGTGAAATCAAGTACAGTCACCTACACAGTCTTGATAAGGGGTAAAGTCAAAGAGCATCAGACTTCAAAGAGGTCTCAGGCAAAGTGACTTATTTCACTATATATATATATATATATATATATATATATATATATATATATATATATTCAATATACAAAGGCCTCAAAAAGTTAATTAAACATAATATACAGATATAAAAGATTTATGGTTTTAAAACTTCCAAAAGTGAGCCTCCAATTTCTCATTTACTATTTGTAGATGACTCTCTAATCTTCTATAAAACAACGGAGGAAGAAGCAAGGAATATGAAGCATATATTGATATCTACCAATTGGCTTCAGGACAAGAGGTGAACTATGCTAAATCAGCAATAACCTTCGGCAAAGTACACTTCAAGGAACTCAAGATCAGATTATTAAGATGACTGGTATACTAAGTTGGGGTGATTTGGTAGATACTTGCGCCTGCCATAACTATAGGTAGAAGAGGAATGAATTCTTTAAATACATTACTGATAGGATAAAGAACAAATAGATAGTTGGTACTCTAATTCTGATATCTAGCAGGTAAGGAGTCCTCTTAAAAGCAATAATTACAGTTTTTCTTGCTTACACAATGTCTTGTTTCATGTTACCAAAATGATGATTCAAGATATACAAAACAATGCGTAAGTTTTGGTGGTCAACAAATAAGGACAAAAATCTATGGCATGGATAAAGTGGGATAAATTACCTTTCTAAGAAAGAAGGAGGCTTAGAATTTAGAGACAAGGCACTATTAATAAAACAGACTTGAAGACTGATTTTAAACCCATCCTCCCTACCAGCTAGAGTCTTTAAGGCAAAATATTTAGAAACTCTGATTTTATTGATGCTAAAAGCTACCAAACCTCTAGTTATGCTTAGAGAAGCATTATACAAAGATAACCTTTGACCAGGAGAGGGTTAATGTGGGTGATAGGTAATGGAGAACATGTTAGGGTCTGGAAGATAGATGGATTCTGGAATGCTCTGATATGTATTTAAATGGTCAGAGTGCTACTCTATATCCCAACTTACTTGTGAAAGATCTGTTTGTGTCATGAACTAGAAAATGGGATGGTCTGAAGGTTAGAAGTTTAGTTGGCCAAGAAGAAGCTAATAAAATCCTAACCAGAAGACTAAGTGTGGTGGGAAGCCATGACAAGATAAGGTCCCTTTCTTTAGGAGAAAACGCGTTATGCTTGGATCACTATAGCTCTATAATGGACTTCTTTCAATATATATTAGATAGAGCTTAAATATATATTCCAATTAATGAGGCTTTGTTTCTAGGTTGGAGAATTTGGAAGATGCTAAGGAACATGATATTTGATAACAAAAGGGATCACATAACTTAAGTAGGGTGTTCAGAAGGTAGAACATATTTACTCGAATGATGAATGCTACAGCTGAGGAGATCGTTGAGGCTTTGAAGGAATTATCTGATGCTCTTAAGGCATATGAGATGTTCTGGAAGCAAAAAAGCAGGGCGTTCTGGCTGCGAGAAGGCGATAGAAACACAAAATTCTTCCATGCACTGACGAAACAAAAGAGAGCAAGGAACAAGATCACCCAGCTTTTAGATGAAAATGTGAATGTGGTCGAAGATGAGGAAGGCCTAGTCACCATTGCTAGTAGCTATTTAGACAGATCTTTGAGTCCTCTAATCCCGAGGAGATAAAGATGCTCTTTCGGAGGTTTCCGCTACTATCACTGGACCAATGAACAATGCCCTTACAGCTCTAGTTATTGAATGGGAAGTTAAGCTAGCACTCTTTCGCTATGCACCCGGAGAAGGCTCCTCGCCTAGATGAGATGACGACTCTCTTCTATCATAATTTTGGGATATTGTAAAAGATGGTTTAACTCATATGGTTAAGTCAATGTTTCTTTACATGGAGAAATGGCCAAATGGCTTGAATGACAAAAATATCTGCCTATCTCGAAAGAAAACATGCCTAGACGAGAGATGCCTCAATCGGCCCATCAGTTTTGTGTACGTCAGTCTATAACGATCACTCTCTAGGTTTTATTATGTCAGAGATTAGATAAAGAAAGTCTTGCCTGATTAGATTTTCAGCAAAACCCATTCAGCCTTTGTTGCTGGGAGGCAGATCTTCAGACTAATATCATGATTGCATCAAGAGATGTTGTCATGCTCTCAGCAACTATCCGAGCGGAGCGAGAGATAATAAAAGGATGGCCATAAAGAGCAAATATGAGTAAGTAGCGTATGATTAGAATGGATGGTGCAGTTCATAGCAAGCATGCATTGCGCAAGATGAGAGTTTTTCTGAAATCTTGGATGACCTGGATAATGAGATAGCATTACGTCAGTCAAATTACTAGATGGTGCTGCATGAATAGGTCAACAAGGAAATATAGTCCTGGAAGGAGGTTTTACGTCATAGGATGTATCTTTCGTCTCTTTCCTCTTATCTTTATCCATTGGAAGCGCTCGTGTAGTCCTTACTTAAGCATGCGCAGAGAATCAAGGGAAGATAATCAGGGATGTGGTCACACGTGCATGCGCTACGTATCTCACCTTACTCAATTTGCTGATGATAGTCTTTTCTATCTGTAGGCTCGGAGCCCGCGTGATACTCTCGAGATAGTTAGATAGAAAGTAGTAAGACAATATGAGGAAACATACAGGACACAGTGTATACTATGATAAATCATCTCTACTCTTTGGTAAAAGATAGGTGCAATGCGAATGTATTAAGACAGAGAGCATTACAAGGATAGCATTACACTATCGGGACTACCAGAAATAAGGATAAAAAACGCATATGGGCAACATATCTTGAATCCATCAAAATGAGGACATATGAGCGGCTTCCAAATAGCACAACTGCTTTCGCATCTTCTAAAGAGAAAACTAATGCATAGAAGATGGATTGGACGGGAAGGTGCTATCGAAAGGAGACAATGAAGTATTAATAAAATCATTCTGCTTGGCTCTCCAACATATGCTGATGTCAACCCTTTTTGCGCCGCGGAGATTTTGAAAAACCTAGCATAGTGCATTCACATTTTGGTGAGCTCATCCACCAAAGCGAGGAATTCATTGGGCTAATATGGGAAAGATGTGCTTACCAAGAGAAGAGGGTGAGATTTGTTTTCTGTATGATCCATGAATTTAACTGGCATTGTTACTAAAAAACTTTGGAGATTAGTCCAATTCCCTACTCATTGGTATCTCGAGTATTGAGAGGGAGTACTATAGACTGAGCCGCCATTGCGAATGCAGTCAGTGAGTAACCCATCCTACGTATGGTCTAGTATCACAGCCAGCAAAAGGGGGTCAGATAAAAATTAACTTTGGACTTGATGTAGGTATGGGAAGA
>CAJHQP010009270.1:0-23115 GCA_905132765.1 Moricandia arvensis
CGTACAATTGGTCCTGCGATATAAAACAAGGTCACGAAGACACGATGATGGGGCTCGCGCTGGAGGCAGTGTAGACTGCACTGTGCAGCGTAGATGTTCTATCGTGGAATGTCTGACGAAGACGATGATGGTATATATTCACTTTCCTGCTAAGCTGGTAGCATTCGTAGTGCTTCGGGTCAGTACTATAGTATTCATATATGAGGTATATGTGCAGGAGGTCGTGAAGTGATGTTCACGATTGGACTTCACCATAGTCCGATGGAATGGCAAATGCCTTATATATATTAATTTATGGATATAGTTTGCACGTGCATCACAATGGAGTTGATGCGCTCGGTTATATTGAGTAAATGTTGCGGTGGGGGACTAGACTCAGCTGTAGTAAACTAGTTACTCTATCACTTATGTGTGTATGCATGGTAACTAGTAGGCGGAGAGACCGCGTGACGGTGATATGGATGCGGAAAGGAACATCATCTTGCCAGTGCCGAGTTATATTATCCTTGCAAGAGATAGTTTGTTATCATCTTATATATAAGGTTTGTTTACGGAAACCTCTCGAGGTTAATCTATGACATTGCATTGAATGAATAAATATATAATTTATAAGAATGCTTTTTTAAACAATACAGGTTCATATCATATTAGTCCTTGTCTCAGACAAACCAACTATTGGTAGTTTACTCAGTCGGGGTTGGAAAAGCTTGGGGTGTACCTAATAGGATGATGTGTACTTAGGCAATTAACCTAAGTACGTGGATTTATTCTGGAATTTTGGTTAATGCGTGCAGGTATAAAAAACACACCGCCACTTGCCCAGTTGTGAGGGACCCGCACCCAACGGCTTCCACATTGTGCCTCTCAGTTTGATTTAACTACTAGTGATTGTTGTGCTATGTTCTTCGCTTTGATCTGTTTGCACGGCTAGTCGAGTCATACTGTGTACTTACGACGGACCAGATTAGGGGTATCACACCTGTGTAAAAAATGCAAGTCGCTTCTTAAACGGTTTGTTGGGACTCTACAGCGTGCGCGCGGTTCAATTTTAGATTCTTAATAATGCATCTATTAAATAACGCTACAAACTACGCTTGCTACAAAAGCGTCAAATTGGAGGTAGTTATGGAGATCGAATCCACAGAGAGCAGGGCACACACTAGATATTATATTTCTATTGGTTAAGCTAGTAGGCAAAAACTATAAAATACTTAGGTGTTCATGTGTAAGACTATCAGAATAAAAAATTATCTAAAATACTAAGCGGATGTCAATATGGAAAGGGGTAGATTCAAGGGTTTCAGGCCAGTGAGTGTATAATGGATATGATACATGAAATTATTAATATGCGAGAACAATAAATGTTAATAGTCGACCCCCTCTTGTCCAACTCCCATATGCGGACAGAGAAGTGTACCGTCGATCGACGGCTAAGACGCTAGTGTCGATCAACGTTAATCGACAGGAAGTGTGGGCGCTATGTTAATTAGACCATCTCTCGCATGCATCTAACAACCTAGCTCAATGGATTCAATTATGGCACAAAACCTACTCTCGTAGTTGTCCACTCCTAAGTTAGGTTCTAGTTAGTTACATCTAGACGGCAAGCATTAAACACAATTCCAAAATTGATATTACTTCATCCTAGCAATCCTATTTTGGAGCTAATTCACTCAATACCATTATGAATCTTAAATCTAATAGGTGAATTACTCAGACCATACATGATCAAAGAGCACATGATGAACTAAATAATATAATGCATAAAATAATAAATGGGTTCCAATACAAGTATCTGAAGGAGTTCAGATCTTTTCCCCTAAGCTAATAAAAAACTTAATGTAAGAAACTAAAAGTTGTAGAATAAAACGTGTCTCCTAAAATGTGGTCCTCTCAGCCTAAACAATGGCAGAACCCATATCAACTAGGTCCAAAACTTGTCCAAGGGCATTCTCATAATTTGTCTTGACTTGAGCTTGAAGTCGGCCAATACTCTTGCGAGTGGCCATCAATCTACAACAGGATGCTCCATCAATCGATGGTCATGCTTTTCGACTTGTAATTAGCTGAATGTGAACAGCTACTGGATATCTCTTCTGAATGTTCTATTAGCTCTATAATGCTCCAAAACGTACATGGACCTGCAAAGACTCTAAACACACAGGCCAGACACACATAGCAGAGTCCTGAATAAGGTCCAAATGATGGTCTAAAGCTGATAAATAACAAGGTATATCAACTCCCCAGACTTAACCTTTTGCTAGTCCTCAAGCAAAACAAAGTTAGCCTGTGAAAGAGGTTTGAAAAGAGGGGACTCACATAATGTATAAGTATAACTATCACCCCTTCTATATTGCAACCACATCAAATAATGCTAATCAAAGAGAACTCTATATGCCATATCCTAGTATAGCAACCAAATCCATTGTCAGCAAACTCAACAAATACTAATTTGACTCACTCCTCTACTGATCTCATTTATTTTCATAAAAATAAAGCACAGGTTTTACCATGGGGTATCGATCAAAGGACACATGGGCTCAACTCTTGCAAATCTTCTTACACAGGTATAAAGTCTTTCTTGATCTCTTTCTTCCCTCTTTTCTCTCTTCTCTGAATCTTTTTAAATCTCAAAATCAATGGAAAATGATGCTGATACAGTCCATTCGGCCATCTTATTTTTTTTTAACAAAGTTGTAGGCGAATCGTGGGTCATCGGTAATGTACCTATCCCTCGCTTCCAAGAATGTTGTGATTATTCCTTTCTGAATTAGAATAATGGGAACATAGGTAATTTACCTACCCCTATGCATCTTCCACTAAATCATCTCAATCTTTTTTATATGCTGAAGAGAGAGATAGAAAAAGGAATCAAAACCGCACCATACTTGTACCTCACAAACTTGTCGAATGAATATGATCTGATTTATGCCAAGCCCCAAAGAATCAAAATAGTCAGTATTAGGTTAGATATCAGCTTTTGTTTCTACAAACTTTCTTAGTAAATGCAATCTAATGGCATGATGATCCACTTTGGCATCTCTAGTAATCTTTGCAATCAACAAGTCTAGAGTGGTGCTATATTGTGGGTAGTCAATAAATAAGTTCTGATCATAATCCCCTTCTTGACTCAAGTAAATAAACAAATAAATGCTCAAAATAAAAACATCAGCAAACTCCCCTAGACTTAAATAACATTGTCCCCAATGTTATCCCGTTCGGTTCGGTTAAGAGAAAAACTAAATCATAAGTAAAAGGAAGAGATAAAGTCGAAGTTATCAAACTCCGTAAGGAGTGTCGATCGATGTTGAGTGATGATTGTCGACCGATGGTAAACCATCCAAAGCCATCGACTGATGGTGAAGGGTTGATGTCGACCGATGGTGGTTTCAAACTTTTCTACTCCTTTCTTGACAACCCTAATTTAAATAAAAACCGTAATTAATAACTAAATAGTGAAAAAACAAATTAAAAACTTTACTACACAGTGGGTTGCCTCCCACTAAACGCTTGGTTATAGTCTTATGCTCCGACATTTGGACTTCTGGACTAGTAAGGCGGTTCATCGAACCAATGTAAAAGCAGGTATCCACATACTCTTTGTCCGTCTGAAACCATGAACTGATGAAGCTCCTAATAGCTTCTCCCTGGTTCTTCTGGTTGTCCAACCATATCTGAGAAGTCTCCATTGTACTCATCCTTTCTTGGAGTGTTTGAATGCATCCCGTCAGCATGTTAAGCTTGGCATATGTGGGCTCTGATATATCATCCAATTTCTGGTAGATATTATTCCTCATCACATCTTGAGAAAGGTAAATTTCATCAAGCTTGTCTTCTAATAACGTCTTTGTTACTAGACTCTGCCTAAATATTGTGTGATGACTATCGATCGATGGCCTAGTGTTGTCATCGGTCAATGTTGAACTAACTGCTCTAATCGAGTGTTTTGTTGAAATAATCTAATTAGTGTAGTCCACCTTCTGCTTCATCTCTTCCATGCATGTGGTTAACCAACCTATATTGTTGTTGAATGGGTTGTACAGGTCATCAAGACTCTTGTGAGTCATTTGTAATCATCTCATGGGATCTATAAATTCCATGTACCATGTTGTCAACTTCTTGTGTGTTGTAGGTTGATGTGTCTGGTCTGGTTCTGAAAATGTCTGATGCATACTCTGAAAAACATAGATGAGTATATTTGTGCATGTTGGCTTTCTCAAGAATCTCCCTGATGTTCTCCTTAAACACATTGATGATTTTGCCATCCATGGCTCGTTCATTTCTATTTCATCTCTTATAAACTGCATACTCATCTCTATTCTCCCAACGAAATATTCTCCAATTGGTTGATGTAAAAAGATCTGGATCCATATTCGGTGAGACCGTAGATCGATGGTAGACGTGTCATGTCAATCGATGTTGGATATATGGTCTCGTTCAACCAGATGAAGCCTCTAGATTTACAGAACTCAAATGTATCGTGCTCAGTTGCTGCTTCTGGGTAATATTTGTGTAATCTGGGTTGGTGGTGCTCTGGTGCCAACTCACGGTGTTGCTGTCTGGTGTAGACAATCTCTTTTGGACCGTCTTCTTCGTTCTGAATATATGGCATGATTGTTGGTCGATGGTTGAGGTTGAAATTGACCGATGTTAATTGTTGAGACGCGTCGATCGATTGTTGAAGCTGAATGTCGATCGATGTGTATCCGCATGCTCTTTCTTTAGTTCGAAATCGCAGAAGCATGTGGTAATAAGAACCCTGCTTCTTCCATGGCAAGACCACAATACTCAATGGAATTATTTTTCCTTGTAGTTCTCATCATACTCTGGTCAGTCAGATCATATCCTAAATCAGGATGGTGAGTGCTGATTGATTACTGAAGGGTGGGTGCAACCGATAGTTTAATGTTGTCCCCGTGACTAATTGTCTGGGATAGGCTGGTCGATTGTAGTCTGCCAGTGTCCGTGTTAGCAGCTTGGGCATCAGCTTCAGGTCGAGCTACTGCAGCGTCTACTTCTACTTCTGTTTCAGGGATTGCAGCCCCTGATCATTAATTCTCTGACCTGTTGCATTACGCAGATGACCTTCGAGGTCATACAGGTCTCCTCTCTCATCTCAGACCAAAACTAAATTCGCAACCATCTGTGCTCGTGAACTACCTTTGATCGATGTTGTGTTGGTGCTGTCGATTGATGATGGTGGAGAAGGGCCTATCGGCGGTCGATGTTATTGTCGATCAATGCTTGTCGTGTCTTTTTGTGGATCGAGAGTTCGATTACAACTGGAGTCTGAAAGAGTAATTCCTTGTTCTTGCTGCTTTCTGACACTGTTGGGCATGCACCTGAAAGACTAGAAAAAAATTATCAGTAATTGCATTTATGAAAAAACATAGAGTAAACCTAGAAAATAAAATCTAATGGCGATCTTTTCTCCCCGGCAACAGCTCCAAATTTGACAGCGTCGCGGTTAAGCTTTATATTCTTAATAATGCAATCTATCAAATTAACCCTACGAACTACTACTCTTGCCAAGAGAGGTGTAATTACAGTACTTAGGGATCGAATCACAGAGAGCGAGAGCACACAATAGATTTATTATAATTCTAATGGTTAAGATAGGCAAACTATAAATAGAGGTTTAAATTGTAAGTCTATCAAGACAGGAAAGTTATCTAAAATACTAAATGAATGCAAATATGGAAAATCGATAGATTTAGAGTTTCAGGCAAGTGAATTATAACAGATAGGATGCAGGGAATTATTAATATGCAAGAACAATAAATGTTAACTAATCTGATCTCCTCTTGTCCCCAACTCTCGTATGCGGACAGAGAAGTGTACCGTCGATCGACAGCTAAGGCCTTGTGTCGATCGGCGCTAATTTGACATGAAGTTTGTCCACTATGTTAATTAGACCAGCTCTCGCATGCATCTAACAACCTAGATCATGGAATCAATTATGGCACATAACCTACTTTGTAGTTGTCCATGTCCTATGCTCAGGTTTCTATTTAGCTACTCTACAACGCAAGCATTAAGCACAATTCCAAACACTCATATTACATCCTAGCAATCCTTTGTTGGGGCTAATTCATTAGTACCATCTATGAACCCTAAATCTAACCAGGTGAATTACTCAGACATGATCAAAGAACACATGATATAATGCATAAAATAATAAATGGGGGTTCCAATACAAAACTTAGAAGGAGTTCAGATCTTCTCCCCTAAACTACTAAAAGCTTAATGTAAGAAAACTAAAGGTTGTAGAATAAAACGTGTCTCCTAAAACGTGGGTCTTCTCTGCCTAAACAATGGCAGAACCCATATAAACTAAGTCATCAAACTCATCCAGGGTATTCTCGTAATTTTGTCTTGACTTGGACTTGAAGTCGTCCAATACTCTATGAGTGGGCCGTCGATCGACAGCAAGGATGCTCTGTCGACCGATGGTCATGCTTGACTTCGACTCGTACTTAGCTGAATCTGAACAACTATTGGATATCTCTTCTGAATTGCTCAATCAGCTCCATAATCTCCATAATTCTCCCAAAACATACTTGGACATGTAAAGACTCTAAAAACAGTCTAAGACACACATAGCAGACTCCAAACAGGGTCCAAATGATGGTCTAAAACTGGTAAATAACAAGGTATATCAGACGTTAATCCAGAAAAGAAGAAGATTTCTCAGTCTCTTGGGAAACAATGGCATTGCCGAAATATGCAGGAGGTCTGCGGTTTCGAGATATTGAAACTTTTAATGATGCTTTGCTTGCAAAATTAGCTTGGAGATAATCAAAGAATAACAGTCCCTGCTTGCTCGAGTTTTAATGGGAAAATATGCATGGAACTCTTCATTCTTGGACTGTTCAATACTGACTACAGTCTCTCACGGTTGGAGAAGTATATTAACCGGAAGAGATATCCTTAGGAATGGACTTAGCTGGGTAGTAGGCAATGGCGAGAAATTCTCTTATGGGATGATCATTGTCTCTCTTTCAAACTGCCATGCCAACCAATGGGTCCTCCTACCTTGGAAAGCCACTCACCTAAAGTTTATCGAGATTTTGTGCCCTCTTACAAACAATTGGGACATGGATAAAATTTCAATACTTTTACCTCAGTATGAGGACACTATTTTGCCGATAAAAACTAGTGCAACACCATCTTCGATACACGCTTGGCTCCCGGAAAAATCAGGATTATACTCTACAAAGACTGGCTATGGCATCGGTATGAAAACTGATAAACTGATGAATGCTACTAAGGATCGGTGAACTGGCTGAAATATATCTAGAATGTCAAAACAGGCCCCCAATTTGAAAGACTTCTTATGGAGAGTGGCAAAAAAAGCTATACCCGTTAGCTCAAATCTTGAGAGGAGGGGGTTCCGAGCTTTAACTGCAAAAGGTGTGGTGCACATGACAATGGTATTCACGTTTTTCTCAGATGGCCACTGGCGAGGGAAGTATGGAGCCACATTCCGATTGCCCTAAGACCACCAAACTGTATCTCTTCTGTTGCTGAAATGGTTAAGGGAAGTAAATATGTTCCATTACCACTGGTTGGACTAAATGCTCCTTTGTGGCCTTGGGTTGTATGGAATTTATGGAAAGCAAGAAATAAGCTTGTTTTTTAGAACAGAATTTTTACAGCACAAGGGATCGTCCTCAAGAGCATTAAAGATGCTAAGGAATGGAACCATGCACAAGCTAACAACAAGGTCGCAACTCGCCTTGGTCTCTCCCCAAATCAATGCATCATCTCTCTGCCTGCCCTCCTCCGGCGAATCAGCCTGGTGTACTAGTGTGTAAGGTGGATGCGGCTTGGGATGTTAATTCTGGAGGTTGTGGTATTAGGTGAAATCTTCTATGGTGCCAATGTGCTGTCCCTCCGCAATGTTTCTGAAGCGTATAGTCATGTATCATTAGCTCTAGCAGAACCCATTTCTGTCCATCGTGTGTTATCTCTCACCGTGAATTCAAACTTTTGATCACTGGCAGTTCTATGTGATTCCCCACCTGTGATCAACCTTTTGAAGAAGGGAGGTGATATCACTCAAATTATCATATGATCAACTTACTCTCTCAAATAAGAGGATCAGTTGTAGTACTTAGGGATCGAATCTACAAGAGTATGGACAGACAATAGACTTATAAATATTAAGAATAGGCTAGGCAAGTAATTGTAAAACAGTAAACAGTAAAAAATAATTGAGAATTGATTTGTAAACTTATAAGAATAAATAGCTAGATCCAGAGTTTCAGGCTATCGTATTGTAATACATGTGCTAAGGGTGTGTGGTAACCATCCTAGAACTCCAATATTTAAGCAAGATATCCAGCTCTCGTTGGGAGTCTAACGAGATGACCAAGTCTTTGGTCCAGCCGTTGATCTGCAAGCAAAGAACGAGTGTCGATTGATACTATGGCAAGAGTGTCGTGTGATACTACTTTAGACATGCATTATCGTCTAATCTATATGTTCATTAAGTTAATCTAGACCAGCTTTCGCATACATCTAACAACCTAGCTCAACGGAATTATTATCAGGTATAGTTCCTACCATCGTATTTATCTATATCCTAAATCCATGGTTCTAGTTAGGCTACTCTTAAAAACAAATAATGAGATCAATTCTAATGAAGGATCCTTATGGAATCACCCTAGAATTTTTATGTTTAGCAATACATATAAAACCTAAATCTAACAATGAGAACTACTCATACATAATCAAACAAAGCATAATAAATATCTGAATAGAATGCATAAATATAATATGGTTAAGAAACAATGGAGTTGCAATACAATTATCTGAAGGAGTCTTGATCTTCTCTCTAAAACTATTAAAACCCTAAAATAATATGTTGTGGTAAAAAGGATAGAAAAGCTTCTTCTTTACCTAAGAGATGGCAAAGCACATATATTAATAGGTATTAGTTCGGACATGAGTAGTCTTGTAATTATGTGGGACGCGTGGCTTTAAGTCTGTCAAGAAAAATTCAGCTCATTCACTCGCCTCACTGTCGATCGATTATCATTAAACTCCATAATCTCCACATTGCTCCAAACATACTTAGATCTGAAAAGACTCTAAAACAAACTACAGACACATATAATAGTATCTAAAAAACATACACTAGGGGTAAAAACTGGTAAATCCATAGTATATCAACTTCCCTAGACTTATCATTTTGTTTGTCCTCAAGCAAAAAATGTCTTCATCTGAAAAAGATTTGAATCGCTGAGACTCACACAATCTTTAACTCATTACTATCACCTCTGCAATGTTGCATCCACATAGAATCAATGCTAACCTTAGAGGTACTTTATATACCTTATCCTAGCTTAGCAACCAAATCCATTCTAGCCAACAACTTAGCTAATACTATCAAACTCAGACCTCTACTAACCTCATTTCTTACATATAAAAAGGTCAAAGTTTTACCTTGGGAGTATCGACCTAAGGACACATGGACTCTTACTCAAGCAAGTATCTAAAACACACATGCATTATTCTTTGATCCCTTTCCTCTCCCTCTTCTCACTTCTCTAAGTCAATATCTTCCTTTTTTGAAGGGTATCATTTATTTTTTAGTTGACTAAGATATTTTGGACAGGTTTCCATGAATCAAGCCCTAATGGTTTTTGCCACCAGATCCTTTTCACTTCTTTTTGACCTTTATCTCTTCCTAGAATTATATGAATCAAGGTTTAATGGTTGTAGCCACCAAATCCAATTCAAATTCTTTTTAATCTTAAGGAGAGAGAGAGGAGAAACAAGAAACACACAGACTTTTACCTTCCAAACTTGCAAGAGAAATCTGATACAGTGTATGTCAAGCTCCAAAGAAAGAAAATTAAGTTCAAATAGGTTGGAGGTCAGCTTCGGTTCCTACAAATATTCTCAGCAAGTGTGGATATGACTGGCAGGTGATTCACTTTGGTATCGCTAGAATATCCTGCAGTCAGTAAATCTAAAAATTGTGCTCTAGAGTGGTTAGATAAAAATTAAAAATTGAAAACGATCATAATCTCCTTCTTGACTCTTTAAAAATTAACAAAACACATAAAAATAAAACTCAAAATAAAACACAGTACCATTAAATCTCCCCAAAATTAATCAACACTTTCCCAGTGATATATAGTCTCTGATTGGTGGGAAAATAAATCATAATGACGAACTTTACCAAGGAAAACGGTATACATGATCGCTGATGTTGAGTGTCGATCAAGACAATTAAGTAATGATTGATTGATCCTCAGGTTGGTCCGTCGATCGGCAGTGATCAGGTGTTGATGCTCTGTGCAGTTGTGTTTCCTCGGGTCTATTTTTTTTACCTGCAATAAATTAAACACTGAAAATCAGTAGAAATGAAAATAAAAACGAAATTGAAACTTACTAAGTGGGTTGCCTCCCATCAAGCGTTTTTTATAGTCTACAGCTTGACGTTTTGATGTTTTAGACTAGTATGGAGGTAATGAAACACTTGTTGGAAAACAAGTATCCACATCTTTTCTGCTCATCTCGAACCAAGTGCCTACAAAGCTTTTGATGGCTTCTTCTCCTTTGGTTCTTTGCTCTTCCTGTCTTTGGACTCATGTGTAATCCACTTTCAGTTGTAGCTCTTCCACACATTTGTTGATCCATCCATAATAGTTGTTGAGAGGATAATAGATTGCATCGATCTTGTTGTAAAGCTCATCAAACATCGTCTCTTGAGCTCTATAGATGTCAATTGTCATCTCTTTAATTTTTTATCTTCTGTAAGGTATCAGGTGATGGCCAAATTGGGTTCTATAACTTAAGATGCCCCTCATATTGTGCTAGACTGGGTTACACCTTTCATGTACCATGAGTCATCTACATAATGTCTACTATGTCTTTCTTGGAAACATTGATGATCCTCTCATCTTATTCATTTGCATTCCCCATCTGATCCCTAACAACTCCAAATTTATCTGTTGAAAGAACATTTTCTGGTTGTTCAGATCTTCTGAATCTAAGAGGTGTAGTTAGTTGTTATGACTCTGGGATGTGTAGAGTCGATCAATGGAAGATGTTGGGTGTCGATTTGTCTCATATTTTTTTCACGTTCTTCGGATGTTACTACACTGACTGTTTTAGGTGGAATTGTGACTTCAACTGAAAAAGCTTCTCAGTATTCAGGAACTGCAGGACTATCGATTGATGCTTCTGGCTGGGTGTCGATCGACGCTTTTCCATCATCTTCGTACTCTGCACCAGAACCAGAATAACAAACTGTCACAAACCCTAGATCATCTCTTATCTCAATATAGGGGTGTTTCCCTTGACCACTTGGCAGGTTCATAGAAATCACTCTCACTAGTGACAGATATAGCATGTTTGTCTTCATATCACATACAGCTTGTACAGTAGCCATGAAGGCTCTCCCAAGTAATAAGAAGAATTTTAGTCTATCAGAATGTCCATAACATGAAAATCTACTGGAACTAAGGCATTATAGAGTTGTACTTTAAGGCTTCTAACATTCCCTCCTGGATATACCTTGGAACAATCCACAAAAGTGAATGAATTGCCAGAAGATTCTATCTTCAGACTCAGCTGCTCAGCCATAGACCTGGGCATAATGTTGAGTGAAGAACATTAGGGTAGCTGTCACCTCTAATCATACAAGGAACCACGAACTTCCCAGGATCACTTTTCTTCTACAGTGTAATCCTCTGCTTCAGCTTCTCTCTGATCTCATTGGCATATGCTCAATGTCCTTGTCTGTCTCTTTTCTCTTTCTAATAAACGTCCATAACCGGTGGGCCCAATAAGCTTTATCGAATGGCATGTTCACAGGAATCTTCATCATCCTCTTGGGGAAACTATCCAGTTCTTTCTCATTAGATGTTTAGGAACCTTGTTCTTCTTTCTTATAGAAACTTGTTCCTTTGGAGTCTGGTCAATGATCATACTCTCTGGGGCATCTTCATGTTGCTGGTTAGTGTCCCATGTAGGTTTTGTTGATGTCTTAGATGAGTGTCTTGAAGAATTCATATGTTCTACATCAATACTTGGCAATCACACTTGGCATGTAACATGTGGGTGTTGGTCGATGAACATGTGTGGGTGTCGATCGATGCTGGTCATTTCACAAGATCCTGCAGACTTAACATGGGGTGTCGATGGGTGCTTGGTCTTTGATGTCGATCGTCGATGTGTCTCAGATGCGGAACGATTGTTTGTCTCAAGTGTCGATTGAGATCAATGAGAACCGCCGAAGGAACTCGAAATTTCACCTTGAAAGTCTCCTTCTTGGAGTTTCTCCTCCTTCATCACTTGCCAGAAATCATCATCTATTAGTGCATTCACGTGGTGTCTCTGTCCAGCCCCACCTTTTGCTTTAATTAGTGCTTCCTTCTTTCGCACAACTTCATTGGTCAGTACCACTTGAGTCATAACTTCTTCACATGGGTGCTGAGAGCTTCGAACTTGTCATTCAGGTTGGTGTATACAACATCTATCTATCCATTGAAATCCACCGTCAACTTCTGTTGACCCTCAAGAACTTGATCAATCATACTCTCTATCTTGCTTCTTTGAGTTACTGGTGGAAGATTCTGGTAAGAAGAATCCCCATAGTTTATGTTACTGTTGTTGTTGCTGTAATATCTATGGTGTTGTGAACTCTGGTTGTGATTGCACCTCTGACCAGTGCAATAGAAACGCATGTTTCCATTCTGATTCCCATACTTCTGAAAACCAGTACCACTGATGTACTTCACATCCTCTTCATCGCCCTAGTCACTGGCGGTATCAATAGCCTCTACATCTTTTGCAAAACTCACCTGCTTCTTGAGAAGATTGCGAAAAATGTCTAGCTTGGCCTTAACTTCATTCATCTCCTCCTTATCAAGAATAGCACCCAATATCTTCCTATCCAAATTAGTGTTCTTGGTGCTATTCCGAGAGTGCCAAGTTCTCAATAAGTCTCACAGCCTCTTATGGATTCCTAGTGATGAAATTCCCATCACTAGCAGTGTCTAGCACCATCTGGTAAACCACAGTGATGCCTCTGAAGAAGGTACTAAGTAGTTGTACCTCGTTGAATCCATGGTGTGTATACATATGTCACACGTGTAGCAATTTTGTTCCTCAAGTCTCCAGATCGTGAATCATCAAGAAAATTACGCAGGAAGGCGTTCTTGATGTCTTCCCGGGATGTAAGAGATCCTGGTGGTAACTGCTCAAGCCAATATGAAGCATCTCTTGCATGTGAGTACTTGAAGATATTACATAGAAGATAGTCCTCAGGGAATCCATTGGATTTGATAGCATAAATTAGATCCTCGAACCTCTCAAGATGGTCCATCGGATGCTCATGTGGGTGATCATGGTAAGTTGAAGTCGCACGAGTGTAAAGTACGCAAGTTTCAGTTCGAAATCGTTCCTTTGGAAAGTAGGAAGACGAATAGGAGATCTGCTAGCGTAGTATTGATATGGACAGTTGTATTCAGCTACAGTTCTGGTGAGAGAAGTCTCAGCTAGAGGTGCAGCAGCTTCTCTAGCAGCTTCCTCTTGTCCAGGGATTACAGCCCCCTGATCATCCAATGTTTGTCATGCTGCATTACGCAGATGACCATCTTGGTCTTGCAGGTCTTCGTTCTCATCCCCATTATTATAAGTGTTTTCACCATGCTGCTTGCTCATAGGTTAGTGTCGATCAACGAAGGTGTACTGCTATCGACCGTTGCTGTTAACAAGTAGTATCGATCGACGGAAGAGTGTTGTTGTCGATCGATGAAGTGCGCTTCTCTTTGCGAATTGTGCGTTCTAACAAAGTGGGTCTGAGAATAATAGCTCTTTTTTCCTTGTTGCTTCTGGTACTGCTAGGCATGCACATGTAAGACAAAGAAATTTTTTTTGTTCAGTAAGTAAAATAAAAGAAAACCTAGACGAAATATATGTATTAATCTTATGGCGAATCCAGTGCTCCCCGGCATTGGCGCCAAATTTGATTCACTCAAATTTCCCTATGAGCAACTTTACTCTCAAATAACATGATCAGTTTTAGTACTTAAGGATCAAATTTACAAGGAGAGTGGGCACATAATAGACTTATAAATATTACGATTAAGCTAGGTAAGCAATTGTAAAGTAGTAAACAATAGAGATTAATTGAGAATATGTTTGTAAACTTATGAGAATGAATATCTAGATCTAGGGTTTCGGGTTATAGTATTGTAATATAGATGCTAAGAACGTGTGGTAAACAGTCCTTGAACTCGAATACTAAAGCAAGATATCCAGCTATCTTTGTGAGTCTAATCAGATGACTAAATCTTTGGTCCAGCTTTCGATCTGCGAGCAAAAAACGAGTGTCGATCAATACAATTGTAAGAGTCTCGATCGATACTATCTTAGACAAGCATTATCGTCCTAATCGTTATGTTCACTAAGTTAATCTAGACCAGTTTTTGCATGCATCTAGCAATCTACCTCAACAAAATTATTATTAGTTATAGATCCTACCGTCGTATTTATCTATATCATAAGTTCAGAGTTCTAGTTCGCTACTATAGAACACAAGCAATGAGATCAATTCTGATAAAGGATTCTTATGGATTTATCCTACCAGTTCTATGTTTAGCAATACATATAAACCCTAATAATACCATGAATCTAACAAGGAGAACTACCCAAAACATAATCAAGCACAACATAATAAATATCTGAATAGAATGCATAAATTGAAAAAGGTTAAGAAACAATAGAGTTCCAATACAAATCTCTGAAGAAGTCTTGATCTTTTCTCCAAAAATACTAAAAACCGTAGAATAATATGTTGTGGTAAGAAGAATAGAAAAGCTTCTTCTTTGCCTAAGATATGGTAAAGCACATAAATAATAGGTATTAGGTCGGTATGGGGTAGTCTTGTAATTATGTGGGACTTCTAGGCTTCAAGTAGGTCACGAACAAGTTGGCTCATTCACCCGCATCGCTATCGACTGATACCAACAAGGTGTTGTCGATCGACACACTTCCTAAATCTTAACTATGATTTCTGATTCTTCAACAGCTACGAGTTTTCTCATCATTAAGCTCCAGAAAGCTCTATATTTTCAACATTGCTCCAAAACATATCTACACCTGAAATGACTCTAAAATAAACTCCAAACATATATAATAGTATCTAAAAAACACATGTACTTTGGGTGAAAACTGATAAAATCCATAGTATATGAGGAAGGTACCAATCTAAATTGTTCGATATCATGTTTGATATCTTATCACTTTGTCTTTTTCTTTGATGTAATCTCGTTTGATTTTATCTCTTGAAACTTCAATACTGAGACTGATTCTGTGGCAAAATCAGTCTTTGTTATGCCTGTAATGAATTCCATTTCTGAGTGTAGACTCCTCTAAGTAATGCAATGTTAGTTTGATCAAAAATAAACCTCGTCTACTATTGCTACATCTTTAATATGTAAATTATTTTTTCGTGATGAAAAGTTGTGTCCGATAATTTATAATTAAAATGATATTTCGTTCAAAAAATAAGAAAGAAAGCATGAGGAGGCAGTACGAGAAATGTGGTAATAGCGTGACAGTGTGTGCATGGATGATCAAGGGATCACATGGACCAGTTTTTATATATTTCTATGTATCAAATTGAGAGGACGAACATGCCATGTTTCACGACAAGTTGAATGTTTACAATAAATTAAATTATATAATTATTCGAACTGCGTAGAGTAAATTATATATAGTGAAGCAGTACTTTATATATGTTTTAATAGATATAACCATATTTAATCAGTTGTACTGTTGTGTCTTGCGTGACAAAATGACAAGAACATGTAGCGTACTAAATTTTACTAATGTTGCCCTTCGATGCAATTTAACTGAAATTGTATGTGAGTAATAAAGTTGAAATAAGTTCTATGTGAATAATATATGCAAAATTATAGACTAAAAACATAATTTGTGTGGAGTAAAAAAGAAAAGAACATTATTTTTCTTACTCATCACATAACTATAAAAAGATTTACGAATTGTTCATCACATAATTATCTTTTCATAAAAAAAAAAAAAAGATTTGCGAATTGTTCATCATATAATTCTTTTTAGTAAAAAAATTTACAAAAAAAGATTTCTTAAAAAAACTAGAATTCTTCATCACATAAGTCTGTACATACGTTAAGATACCCGATGACATTACTTTTTTTGGAAGCGCACCTATAAATTAATTTTCATTGGCACATAGATACTCCTCTGAGTGACTGCAAGTCTCTGGTTGATGAGTTAGCAACCATCAAACGGTCCGTAGCACCAGGGGCGGAAGAGGCAATTTTTTTGGTTTGGGCACATATCAGGTTCTGGTAACTAATGTTGAGTTTAAGTGAGTATTTAGATAAGTTTACTACTAATTATCATGGGATAAAAATAATTTAGGGTGAGGCACATGCCACACCCCCTTCAGCCCTATGTCCGCTCTTGCGTAGCATAGGGATAGCCTCTATGATACAGGACATTGTAGAGTTATCAAAGTCAAATATGTTTTCGTTTTTCTTTGTTTCTCTATCTCTACTTAGTGTTGTTGATGTATTAGCTAAACAAGCTAGAATTAGGACGCAAAACTATGTTGTATCTTGGTTGCAGTTATAAATAAGAAAGAGGGCTAAGAAAAAAACATTTAACAGGATGCATTTTTTGTTACGATTTGTTAGAAAAAATAGTTATTATATATCGGTATTTAACTTCAACTACGGCGGATTCACATGAAATCCTGTTAGTAACGTGGTGTGAAGGATTTATAGACACCACCAAAATAATCTTGGTAATATTCTAAAGTTCTGTACTTATTAATAGAAACCACTAAACTACTGTCTTGGTGATATATTAGTGGAAAACTGTTGACAGATTTGCATTTATTGTTGATTCCAGTTCATTAGTTAATCATGGTGGTTGAAGATACAAAATAGCATGTGAAGCAGTGATTAAGTGAAAGGATCTACATCCGGAGAGAAAAATATGGGTATGAACAACTAAGCACTTGCTTACGACTTTTTCTTCTTGGAATCTCAATAGGATGTTAATAATCATATTTAATACCTTCAAGTGACGAGATGCTGTTGGATAATTTTAAATTTATTTAAAGGATCTAAGATCTCGTACGGCGTTCTTCTAGCTATAGTCGCTGCTGATCGTTTATTGCCGGACATGTCGGTATTATAAGTTAGGGAAAGTCTAATTGTTTAAGGACTAGTTTCTTTTAGTTTACGTCTTTTACAATGATACAGTAATTCTTTTTTGTCAGATAAAAAATAAGAAATAATTAAAAGATCAGGAATTTGGATCATGTTGGAAAGAAACTAAATGTACATGTTAGGATCGCAGATCCGAGGAGTAATTTATCTGTAAAGCTAATCATATTTTTATTATGATAAAATAGAATAATTTCAAGATAGATTGATTTTCACTCGAATCCTATTTCATTGTTATTCCAAAATAAACTAATGATAAAATGTAATAATGACTATAACTATTTAAATTTTTATTCTGCTATGAATTTAAAATTAAAATAGACTTAGAATATTTATCATGATAATTTAAAATATTTAGGATATTCTAGATATAAATTTCTGAATTTTCAATACTTTGGATATTTTTAGATAATTTCAAGTAGTTCAAGTACTTTTTAATAGTTGATTTTTTCAAACAATTTTGAATACTTTTAATAGAATTCTGAATTTTATATATATAGTTATGTTGTATGTATAAATAATTAATATTTTATATATTCTGATATTCTTCTCGTTCTCGGTTCAGTATGATTCGTTATTTGAGATACATAAATATATAAATTGTTTGTATACTTGAAGATTTCGATCTGGTTCAGTTTCGTGAAATTCGTTTCGGTTTCAGTTTGGGTCTTCGGTTCCGTTTTTTCTTATCTATGCCTAGACATTAAACAAGATCTCACTCATGACCCTGCAATATAAATTTTGTTTGGTTGTTTTGTTTTAATGTTAACTAGACTTTAACCGCGCGTCTGCGCGGATATTTATGTTTAAGTTTTTTGAAAATTTGATAAAATATTTATTTCTATTTGATATTTTGTATTATATAACTTAACATGTCTTGTTCGATATTATTAATATATAATTTACTTTTATTTTAATATATTATTAAAAAAATAAAATAAACATAATCATATAAAATTCAAAATAGAATAATTTATCTATTTAACCCATTTCATTATTTTTTTGATGTTTTATAATGAATATGAATTAAATTTTGTTTATAATTCTCATTGATCAAATATTTTAAAGATTCTGTAATTTAAGTAAGCTACATTTTTTTATTTAACTTACAAACATAAACCATCAACTCTAAACTAAAAACTCATATAATCATATGATATAACTTTTTTTATCTTGTATAATTTATTTTATTAAACTAAATTTATATTTCAAAATTTATAATTTATATTTCAAAATTTATAATTTAAATTTATAAATTAAAATATAATAGAATAAAAATATTTTTCTTTATTTAAATTTAAATAATACTAAATTCTAATATTTTAATAATAATTACGAATTTAATGAATTATTTAAAATTTATAATCAAAAGATTTTATAAGATTTTGTTAAAAGAAAATCAGGTATATTCAAAAATATATATTGTTACAATATAATATTCTTATGTGTGATAATATTTTTTATTCAAATGGTCTAATATATAAATTTTATTTTTAATGTAATAAAAATTACTAATGGAATGGTCTAGTGACTTTTTATTAGTAGATAAAAATATGATTCTATTTTAATAGATTAGATTAGATTTTAATCCGCGCGTCTGCGCGGATATATATATTTAAGTTTTATGACAAATTCATAAAATATTTATTACTATTTAGGGTTTTGTATTATGTAACTTAATATGTCTTGTTTGATATTATTAATATATAATATATAAAATTTTATTCATGTTTTTATATGAAGCAACATATATTAATATATAATTTACTTGTATTTTAATATATTTTTTAAGAAATTAAAATAAATATAATCAAATAAGAATCAAAATAGAATAATTTATCTAATTAACCCATTTCATTAACATTATGATGTTTTCTAATGAAAATGGATTAAATTTTGTTTATAATTTTCAGTAGTCAAAATTTATTTTAAATATTTTGTAATTAAATAGGGTTAAATAAGCTACATTTCTTTTATTTAATTTACAAACATAAAAAATCAACTCTAAACTAAAAAAAATCATATAATCATATAATATAACTTTTTATCTTGTATAATTTATTTTATTAAATTTAAATTTATATTTTTAACTTTCTAATTTAAATTTATAAACTAAAAATACTATATAATAAAAATATATATTCTTTATTTAAATTAAAATAATACTAAATTCTAATATTTTAATAACAATTACGAATTTAGTGAATTATTTAAAACTGATAATCAAAAGATTTTATAATATTTTTTAAAGTAAAATAGTAAATATTCAAAAATAAATAGTGGTACAGTAGAGTATTCTTATGTGTGATAGTATATTTTATTAAAAAAATCTAATATATAAATATTATTTTTATATAATAAAAATTACTAATGAAATGGTCCAATGATTTTTATCAGCATATAAAAATATGACTCTATTTTAATATAATTATCATTGATGAAAATTTGTTTAACTTTTTTTGTAATTTAAATAAGCTACATTTATTTAATTTAATTTACAAACATAAACCATCAACTATAAATTAAAATCATATAATCATATAATATAACTTTTTATTTTGTAAAATTTGTTTTATTAAATTTAAATTTATATTTCTAACTTTATAAATAAAAATAGTATATAATAAAATATTTATTCTTTATTTAAATTTAAATAATAATAAATACTAATATTTTAATAATAATTAAGAATTTAATGAATTATTTGAAACTGATGATCAAAATATTTTATATGATTTTGTTAAAGTAAAATAGGAAATATTAAAAATAAATAGTGGTATATTAGAATATTCTTATTTGTGATAGTATATTTTGTTCAAATGATTTAATATATAAATATTATTTTCAATAATAAAATACTAATGAAATGGTCCAATGATTTTTTATAAGTAGATAAAAATAGGACTCTAGTTTAATAGATTAGACTAGATTTTAATCCGTACGTCCGTGCGGATATTTTTCTATAATATAAATGTATTAGATATTATAATAAATATATATTTTTATTTCAGTGTTATATATTGTGTAAATCTATAATATTATTATGGGGGATTTGCTAAAAACAACCTAAAATTTCAATCTAAACCTAAAAGTGTACCCCAATTTCAATCAAATGCAAAACCAACCTACAAGGGTGATAAAAGTACTATTTAACCCTTATGACCAAACAAAAAACAGAAGTGTATTTTACGTTTCTATCCTTTGTTAGTCTACACGTAACAGAAAGAAGTCTACATAAATGTAGACCTCATACGAAGTCTATTCACTCGGTAGACTTGTTATGTAGTCTACACCATAATTTTATCTAATAATTTAATTTTAAAATCTATAAAAATAATTGTTGTAATATTTTTAACTAATCATTAATATAATGGATAATATGAAGTAAAAAAAATAAAATTTTATATAATTAAACACTTTTAAGGAACATTTAGGGTTTGAGATTTTTGGTTAAGGGGTTCGTAGACATATTATAAAGTCTACATATATGTAGACTTTTCTAAGTAGTCTACTCACAGTTTAACCTAACCGGATTTAACCAATATAATTTGATGATCAAATAAAACATTTACGGTTTGAGATTTGTGGTTAAGGGGTTCGTAGACATATTATAAAGTCTACATAGACGTAGACCGTTTTTTCAGTCTACACACAGTTTAACCTAACCGGATTTAACCAATATAATTTGATGATCAAATAAAACATTTACGGTTTGAGATTTGTGGTTAAGGGGTTCGTAGACATATTATAAAGTTTACATACATGTAGACCTTTGTTTTAGTCTACACACAATTTAACCTAACCGGATTTAACCAATATTTAGGGTATAGTAGATTTACAGTAAAGTTTACTTATATGTAGACGTCTATTTCAGTCTACGTTAATTTGTGTTTACCAAAATAAATTATTTTAAAATTAAAATTAACTAAGCGGGGAAGTGAAAATGAATTTTGGAGCCTATTTTTCCATATTGGCGCCAATATTTAGGGTATAGTAGACTTACAGTAAAGTCTACTTATATGTAGACGTCTATTTCAGTCTACAGTAACCAATTTAACCTAACCGAAAAAATTACACAGTATATAAATACTTTTTTAGGGTTTTCTGGTAAAAAGAATCCTAATCATGCCGTTTAGATCTGAGGCGGTTTAGGGGGCAATTTCCGGTGAGATTTCCGGCGAACCCTCTCGGAATCACCATTCACCACCACGACTATCACCACTATCCTCTCCCATCCTTCAGCCATCTCCACCTTGTCTCCTCCTCATCTCATCCTCGTCACCCACCACTACTCTCCGCCTCGTCTCCTCCTCATCTCCACCATTACTTTCCGCCTTGTCTCCTCCTCATCTCCTCCTCGTCATCACCATTACTCTCCTCCTTGTCTCTCTCCTCTCTCTTTATATGTGTTTATAAAGAGTCTCTGCATCTCTTATTGTTTTGATTAAAGTGTTCAATTTTCGTTCTAGGGTTTGTATATGTTCAATTTATTTGCTGTAAATTGAAATGCATATGTCATTGACGAAAATTGATGAAGTGTTATGAGTTAATACATGTTTGTAGAGTACAAGCATGTGTTGTGTTTTATTGATTTCTCTGGCTCTTTTTGTTGCAGGTTGCTCCCAGAATTTTACTGCAGACTACGGATTTGTTAGACTTTTTACTGTAGACTACGGATTTGTAGACTGTCTTATAGGTCTACATTAATTTAGACTGAATATACAGTCTACATAGAAAAATCTATTAAAAATCTACATACAAAGGTATTGGAGAGCACAGAGTATAAGTGTAACAGTTGTTTAATTACACTCTAATGATCATCTCTTGTTCTTGCTTCAGGAGTATATGTTCCTTGTTTACCACATAAGACAAACAAAAACGTGTAGACTGTTCTACTCTAGCTGGTGCATTGGACCAGGTAAAAATCACTTTATAATTATTCAAACATTGAAATAACATAGCTTAATGATGTTTATATATCACCTTTATGCAGTGGAGTCAAGAAGAGACGATGGAGTAACAAGTGCATGTGAAGTGATTTTGTTTCACCATGAAGACATGGGATACCAAGGGAGATTTGCAAAGCTTGGAGTGAGACGAGGAATGTCGGGGAGCAGTGAAGAAGATTGGAAACTTCAATTTTGTTTGAAACTTTAATTTTGTTTGAAACAATTTGGTTAAGAGACCCAAAATGGGGTTGTGGGATAATCATGCTCTTATGAAAGTTTTTTATTGGTTTATGCCCACTGCTTCTTGTCAAGTATAGGCAGGCAGTCGTTGGTTGGTTTAGAAGACCAGAAGCCAAAGAAAAAAAGGATGCCTTGGTATAATAATATTAACACCTACATAATAGAAACATCCATAGCAATAAGAACAACTCATAAGTTCGACACATAACACTAACACATCTAGAGTTTTTCACCACCCATTCTCTGTATACAACGAGTATTGAGCCATCTTCTGCAAAAAAAATACGGTTTACATAATTAGCAAACATTAGAACTCAAATAATAGAAAAATTAAGACCAACGATTTTAACAAAAGTTCATCAAATAAGACAACATCAAAGCGACAATACAGTTGATAAGTTAAAGACATAAACATAAGACAACATCCAAAGCAATAAGACACCATCCTAAGCAATAATACAATTGATCAATTCAACACATAAGAGATAATACATAAGACAACATCCAAAGCAGTAGACAACACTGGTTTAACTTGGACAGTTTGGATGTGACCTGGTTGTTTGCACTGTGACAATTAACGTAGACTTACTAATATGTCTACAAATGTTTCCTAGTAATATTAGCAAATCAAAAGTATTATACTTTCATAATACAACAGTTTTCTATCCAAAATCACTCAAACATTA
>CAJHQP010009271.1:0-23114 GCA_905132765.1 Moricandia arvensis
ACCCCTAAACAAAATTGACTAAATTAACTAACTAACCACGTTATAAAATCAAATTAGATTCTGACCCGCACAGTTGCGCGGAATTATTTATACTTAGAATTCAATATTTTTAAACTAAAATTTTAAGACTTCATAATATTTTATAAACTTCATGTTACGTCTATATTGTATTTTTTTGGTTTGGTACATGTTCGGTTGTGGTTTTGGTTTTCGATTCAAAAAATATAGTAACAATTCAGTTATTTATGAATTTGAGTTTGGTTTGAGTTTTGTATTTTGATTTTTGTTTTAAATAAATATGTTAGAAACTCGACAAAATTGTAAGTTCAATTCAAGCGCTACACTCTGACCTGCGCGGTCGCGCTAATTTATTTTCATGTGTATTTTTAGTTTATATAAAAATAATAATTCATGATTTAACAATACTATTTAAACTTTATTGTATATGTTATTATTTTTATTGAGTGTATTAGATTATTTACACGAATCTTGAACAATATTTGATAATAATTAACAGTTATCTTTATTTGTATCCAACATTATATTTATTTAAATTAATTAGTATTAATATAATATATTAAAATATGAAAATTTATAGTTTCTTTTCAAGATTAAAATTGAATGTTCAGTGAATTATATCATGATTAAATGTTCAAAAGGTATTTTATTGAAAAATTAATTATCTTATTATTAATTATCCAAAAATTATCTTATTATTAATTATCTTATTATTAATG
This sequence comes from Moricandia arvensis, assembly GCA_905132765.1. Classification (NCBI taxonomy): domain Eukaryota; kingdom Viridiplantae; phylum Streptophyta; class Magnoliopsida; order Brassicales; family Brassicaceae; genus Moricandia; species Moricandia arvensis. The sequence continues at coordinate 738 of CAJHQP010009271.1, forward strand.
GCTAGAATAATTATCAAAAATAAATTAAAATTTGATTTTGGCTATTCATATTTCTGGACATAGAATCTAGGCTATTACTTGAACTTCAAACATATAAAGAATTTATACATAAAAATTTTGATTTGTGTTATAAATTATATTTTTGAATATATTCTCTTATTTGAAGTTTATGTATAGTTAGTTTCCGAAAATCTAGATGATTTTGTTACAAAAAATTTTAAGATTCTTAGTGATTTTTAATATTATTAGCATGCTAATTTGAAAAGAATGATTTTAGGGAATTATTGTTAGTCATTATACTGGTAGTCATTTTTGAATAGTACCACATATAAATAACTAACTAATTTTATACATAAAAGTAATATATCAACTGTTACATGATACTATAATATTATAAATACAATAAAAAATTTGATGTGGTTTTATTAACATTCAGGAATATTTAATATTCTTTCTAAAATCTGTAAATGAAAAAGATATTTGAATTTATGACAACATATATGAATGAAAAATTGAATCAGAAATATAACATTATGTTTAGTAGTTTTTTTGACTGAAAATATGTTTAGTAGTTTTATTGCACGATTCATGTCTTTCATGAGAAATATATAAGTAACATATGAATGGGAAATATTAAGATTGATAGCATAGATTAATTATATATTAGTTGGCAAAAGTAAAAAGTAAAATAAAGTAGGTAAGTCATATGTGTTACATGACATAAATTATATATTACATACGTATTCTTAATAAGTTCTCTAGGTAGGATAATAAAATTCAGTAACAAAAATAATACTAATAAAATGTAGGATAAGATTAGTTATAAAATAGAACCTAAATTAATAGATTATATATATACCACTTATATTTAGTCACAACATAGTTCAATAAGTCCAAAAAAAACATGTCAAGGTAATTTTCAAATAGGACTCTGTTTTAATATAATAGATTATACTTAAATAGTGTTTACTATACACAGAAATAAACACATTTAGGTTAATTTTAATTTTCTCAAAAAAACATTTATGCTTTCCAAAATCTAACCATAAGAACACATACAATACTACAACATATGTTGGCAAAACCTAAACCAAAGAATATCATGACTCACTACTTTCACTCATCTATGTTGAAAACAATTAAATTTTGTTATATCTTAATTTATATCTCTTAAAACATACGTTAATTACATGATTTCAATTTTTCATTTATCAAAATATTTTTTACAAAATTTTAAATTATTTTTAAGAAGAACTATACTAATATTAAGATTGATATTAGTCATCTTGACAGAAGACTTGCGGGGGTTAGAAACGGAAACAAAATTTGGTTTTTTTGTTTGTTTATAAGGGGCTGGTTGTAATTTCAATAGCATTTTAGGTTATTTTTGCATTTGATTCAAGTTTGGGTTTACTTTTGCATTTCAAATCAAGTTTTGAGTCATTTTTGGCAAATTTCCCTCTTCTATATGTATAATAGAGTTAACATGTTTGTACTCCATTTATACAAATATTAGATTTTGAAACAATTATAGATTGCTTATTCAGCATATTTTAAAGTGATATGTATAGTGATATGTATTGCGCAGAATGTGGATTCGTTAATAAAATGTGGATTTTGGTTTTCATTAAACCAATTTTCGTAGAACCTTCTACAGTCCGTAGAAAGAAATTTAAAACTTTTTAACAGGTTTTAGTACCCAAAAAATATCACCACACTGGTATAAGTATTTTTTTTCAATTGTTTCTATTTTTCATAATTTTTTGGTTGGCAATATTATTTATTTTCATTTATTTCGAAAACTAGAAAGTGCATTAAAGGAAAAAAATGGTACACAATTGGTTTAAACCTATTGAGACAATGTACTTGTTTTTGGAAAATTTGCTAAAATAGAACAAAAATTCAGCATTTTTGTTCCTTTAGTATAAAAGCAACCTTAGTTTGTCCCTGTCGTATAATATTATTCATAATCCCAAAATTAGCCCTTGATTAATCAAATGAAATGCAATTTTTAATTACACTAAATATTTAAATTTAATTAAAAACAATTAAAAAAAGAAAACAAAAAGCCCTAAAATTTGACTATTAAATAACTTTAAATAATTGAATTCAATTTTTTAATAAACATTAAATTACTTTAAATATTTTACAGGTAAAAAATTAAATAACTTTAAATTTTTAATTTTGATATTTTATTTTATTGACAAAAAATCGTTGAAACAAGTGTTTAGGAAAAGAACTTTGCAAAAACAAAGAAAAAAAAATTAGCGTCCTTGTGCCCTTAGTATAAAACCAACTTTACTTTGTCCCTATAGTATAATATTTTCATAATCCCAAAATTTGCCCTTGATTAATCAAATGAAAGACAATTTCTAATTATTTTAAATATTGAACATTTAAGTAAAAACAATTAAAAACAGAAAACAAAGCCCCCAAAAATTTGACAATCAAATTACTTTAAATAATTAATGTTTCTTTTTTAAAATAAAAATCAATTACTTAAATAATTAAATTAATTTAAATAAAAATTAAATAATTTCAAATATTTTAAAAAATGTTTTAAAAAATTGAATAATTAATATTTATTTTTAATAAAAAATTACCTAAATAGAAATTAAATTACTTTAAGTATTTGACAAGTAAAAAAATAAATTACTTAAAAAATTATTTTCCTTTTTTATTCTTTTGAAAAGAAAAACGTTGAAACCTGATTTAGGAAAGTACAAATATTTCCAAATATTTTTAGAATATTTTGTAACAGAATTTTTGGAGATATGGTAAATCTTATCTGTAGAATATAGTTTCTACACTATATAGAAAACAGACAACTAATCTGTATGTGAATTCTATCATATGTAGATTTTTGCGTTTTGTCTAGATTTTGTATTCGTAGAACTTTAGAATTTCTCATAAAAGTAGAAGCTGCATTTAGAAAAAAAAAATTTAGTAGACTTTACATTCCTCATATTTAAAATTCTATTTAGAAGTAGATTATTGTAATTAGAGAAAGTAGAAAAACTTGTTTAACCTGGAATTCAAATTCTACCACGACATTTTCGCAGAAGATGACATCTTTTTCTGTAGAACATAACTATAATTTTTAATTTAACAAGTTTTACAACAAAAAATAGCAGTTTGTGTATATGAGTATTTCATCATTGTTTGTATTTTAAAAAAAAATGATTCATAAAAATATTTATTTCATTAAGTTTGATAAATAGAAAGGGTAGTTGTGACAAAAAAAGTTTTATACTAAAGGCACAAAGATAGTGTTTTTTTGTTCAATTTTGGCAAATTTCAATTTTAGGAAAATATTAAGATTTCTAAATATTTTTAGAATATTATGTGATATAATATTTGGAAACATGGTTAATCATATTAGTAGAATGTAGCTTATGCACTGTATAGAGAACATACAACTAATTTGTATGTAGATTCTACCACATGTAGACTTTTGAGTTGCGTATAGATTCGTATTCGTAGAATTTTAGAATTTCTCATTAAAGTGGAAGTTGCATTGAGAATAAATGTAGCTACCTTTAAAACGCGTAAAATTCACACTTCTCATATTTAGAATTCTATTTAAAAATAGATTATTGATTCTAGAGAAACTAGAATAGCTTGTGTTACCTGGAATTCAATTAATATCATGCCATTTTTCGTAGGATATGACGTCTTTTTCCGTAAAACAAAATCAAAAATTTAGTATAACAACTTTACAACAAAAAAACTATCAGTTTGTGTCTGGTTATTTCATCAATTGTTTTTGTTTTTCATAATTTTTTATTTATAAAAATATTTATATTTTCATTAAATTTGATAAATGAAAAGGGTAATTATGTCAAAAATGAGACAAAATATTTTTACTAAAATAACAAAGATTGTAAAAAAAATTTTTATTTTGGCAAATTTCTCTTTTTGGCCCCAAAAAATAATTTTACCTAAATTTTATTGTAACTTTTTTTGTAACACAAATTTTTATTGTGACTACCTTTCAAAAAAACGGGTGATCAAAGAACTCTTCAAATGTCACACGTTCCGCTGCCAAAAAAAGTTTTCAAGAATGAATTGTAATCGCATTAAATAAAAGGAGAGTATGACCATAAGCTCCAAAGTACAAAATATGTGGTGTATGAGAGACTAATAGAACTTATTGTAAGGAAATTATTACTCAAGATCCTGATAAAAACATTAATATGAGTTACTTGGGAAATTAGGACAGTCTTAGACTTAAATAGCAAACATTGACTATTTCTGTGTTCAATTTATCAGACAAACTAGAGCTGGACCCGCTCACCGAGCGGGTGTTAATTTAAATCAACTCAAACCCCGTATAGAAATTTATAATATGAACCTACCCGGACCCGGAAAGATCAACTCAAACCCCGTCTAGAAATTTATAATATCTACATGTAGTTTAGTTTTAGAACAAAAAAAACGATATCATAAAACTGATTTCTATTCGGATGGATACTTGGATGAATGTGAATAAATAAAAACTATTTATTAACCGGTTGGAATCTTTGTCAAGAATGAAATAATTTTATTTAAACATATGAAATTATTAAGATTAACACGTAAAATAAGTGATATTAATTATTATAATAAATATAATTAATGAAGTAATTAGAAAAAGTAAAAAAAGAAAGAAAGATGTAATAAAACATTTTAAAATTTGGATAAGACAACATTCCTAATTAGTAGCTTCATTAAAATATCAATTGCTTCATTTATTAGTGTAATAAATCGATTAAGTTAATTTGGATAAGACAACATTCCTAATTAGTAGCTTCATTAAAACATCAATAACTTCATTAATTACTGTTGTAATAAATGACTAAATTTTAGCATTCTCAGATTTGTACTTCTGTTTTAATAATATAGATAACTGAGTCTAGTTTAATTATTAGTTTTTAAAAATTTAATAAAAATGCAGATATCTTACGTAATTTTTAATCAAAAGCATCTTCTGCTGGAAACCCACAAACAGCTGGAGATAGATGCAAAGCAGCCTGCGAGTCAAATTGTAAGTAGAGAATAAGACAAAGGGTCAAACCTAATTTGAAGAAAAGAATAACGTGAATATAAACACTCAGAGCCCTTAACTTCAACCGATCTAAATTATCGTGTGATGTAAATTATTAAATACTATTATTTCACCTTGTCATTTCCCCTCCTAAGCTTCCCCTCAAGTTAATAATATAAGTGTTGCACTCCTGTAAGCTTCCTCACATTTTTATGGGGCTTAATAACTACTTATTAGATATACACTACAGAGAAGGAAAAATATAATGAGAAATGTGTCAATCATAACTGTTGTACCAGTCCACTACATTTCTTAAACAACAATAATTCAAACAACCATAGACAAAGATATGAAAGCTGTAGTGTAGCATCTCCAATCCTAGATAAGATCACTGGGACATGCCATGGGACAAAAAAACTTGCAAACTGGTCGGAAGACAAAAAAGCAAGCATTTTATGGTCTGAACAAATGGTTAAGTGAGTGATGATTCAGACAACCAAGGAAAAGAAGAAAAGTGAAAGAATGAAGCTGGACCGAGATAAGGAAAGAGTGAGACTAGGTAGACGAGCTGAAATAAGCTTAAGTCCAGGCTCAGTCTAGCTAGGTGAGGTGGATCAGCTGAAAGTCCAAGCTCAACCACCTGGATCAGCTATCGGATAGCTCAACTCAGCTGGGATGAGTGTTCGGCAATTCATGTAGTTGGTCGAGTCATAGCGGTTACTGGACCGATGGTCAAGTGCAATCAAATATCAAACGAAGACTCGATCGTGGATGGGTGAATGACTCGGTTGACCAGCCAAGCACGTGATTTAAGCATGCTTGGACAGTTAGACAGTTAACTGGGTAAAGAGTTACAAATGGACATGTGTTCATTCGTTTGGGAAAAAACACCATTTTCGCTTGGGGAAGTGGTTAGTCGGTTCTCTATAAACATAAGGCCTTGGGATCGATTTTGGGCACATATCCCTTTAGAGAAAATCACCCAAGTTGTCCAAAGAGCAAAGGAGACCGAAAAGAGAAACTTTGTCGATTGGAAGAAAGAGTGGATCGGACAGTCAAGCCAAGAAAGACTTCAAGTACGACTACTTTAAGATCGATCCGAACATGGATCCAAAGGAGAAGGATAAGCGTGCGGGAACTCCTGAACGCATGCCTAAGGTGAGTGGATGGATCAGTTAAGGCATCATCCATAGCCTTAGGTAAATTCCATTGGGTCTATGGATGATCGGTAGAAACAATTACATCCTTCAATCATTATTTTGATCATTTACTTCTTTCTTCTGCATAACAATTGAGGAAACATAGCCTCAGTTCTGAGAAACTGACCATTGTTGTAAGCATGTCTGATCACATGATACATCGTCAAAGGGGTGGATGTGTTAGATCGCGATCATGGCCGATTAGCATGATCAAAGTATGAGAGTTTTGAGTTTGTTTTGTGGTTAGACAAACTGATCTAGATCCACAAACTGAACCTAACTGTTTTGTCCAAGTGACTGAAATAGTCGAGAATTATGTAAGAAGCTTGGTTAGTTTCTACAACCTAAATCAGGTTCTCGTTTAGCTCATAGTAGCTTAGCGTAGATTAAGGCAGTTGAGGTTAGCTCAGAGTAGTATTAGGCAGCTGAGGACAGCTCAACGTAGTGTTAGGCAGTTGAGGACAGCTCAGTGTAGTGTTAGGTAGCTGAGATTAGCTCAGTATAGTGTATTCAGCTTGTTCCAGCTAGCTAACCAGCTCGACGACCAGCTCATCCAGCTCAATTAGCTGGGCGGTAGGGTTAGGTAGTGATAATACTGGGCGGTCTGCCGGGGTGGTCCGAGGGTGGTTTGGTCCATGGGTTCGAGGGGTGCTAAGGTTGGTCTAGGTTGGGTCGGGTGAGACTAGAGATTGGCTTAGTCTAGGCGGTTATGGGGTACAGGTACGATTGAAAAGGGGCATGGGCGAATGGTTGTTATGCTTCGGGTGACGGGTCGTGATGGTTGGTGTGGGTGACTATGATGATGGCCAAATGGCTGTGATTTTTGGTCCGAATGATTGAAATGCTTGGCATGAGCAGCTGCACTATTCTTAGGCCAAAGGACACAAGGGTTAATGCGAATGGACGCAACCTTTTGCCAAGGCGTCCCAACCATTGCATCCTTCTGTCGCACTGCCTTTTTTCTATATATACCCATCGTAATTTCCTCTGGCATAAGTTCCCTTTTTCCTAAATCACCAAAGAAAACGAGAGAGAAAGAGAGAGAGAGAGAGAAAGAGAGAGAGAGAGAAAGAGAGAGAGAGAGAGAGAGAGAGAGAGAGAGTTCGGCGAGTTTGAGAGAGAAGGTTAACCGGCGAACGGTTAAGGCCGTGTGGTTGACCCATACTGGCGAGGGATCGGACAGTCCATTGAGACTGTCCGGTTGGTCAAAAGCTGTGAAAGGACCGAAAGGGTGCCTTTAGTGATTGTGGTTTCTTCTCTTCTTCTTTCCTCTATGATTGGCTAAGGTGAGTGTGATGACGTAGGGTTAGAACCAAATGTATGTATCTGGCCGGTTCATGGCCATGGCCTTCGGGTTAGTTTAGGATTGTGTGGTTGGATATTTTGGGTGTTGAGTGTTTGGTACATAAGGCATTAAACTGAGTGTATTACGTATTGTTTAGTGCAATCATGTAGATTACTCAAACCAGCTATATGCCTATAGACCCTAAGTATGGTCGTATGTTCTGGTCAAAGCTAAAGGGCCGATCGTTTGTACTAGTTGCAAGGCGAGTGGTTATGGCAGCCGACGGATGGTTAAGACACGCCCAAGCCTTTTCCTTAGGAGCGATCCATGCCTAGCAGAACGAGACCATGAGGTCGAGTGTCGAGTGCAATCGTTTAAGTCCATGAGGCTGTTAGCATTAAAAGACTTAGGATTATGTTCATGTTAGATATAGGTTTTCAGGACTAACCGTGTAGGCGAAATGATTTGCCTCACTAAGCAATGTTTTAGATTGCCTATGCCTCATTGAATGTGGCAGGTATTAAAGATGGTCTAGGATGACGCAAGATAGGCGGCCGAGGGGTGTGAGTGGTGTTCGAGTATGTTAGTTCTAGTATTGTATATGATCGATATGATATTACTTAAACTACAATGTATCAAATCTATGGTTATATATATATATATATATATATATATATATACAATGCATCCTTAAGGCTTTTCTTTGCTTCCGCGTATTGAATGATTAGTTTAGAGAATCACTTGCTAAGAACTCCTCTTGAATATTACACTTAAACAAGATAAGAACTTAAAACGAATCCAACCTGACTGGATCGCCAATCGGCTCGGTTGTGTGAGGTCCGGTTCGGTCTATCATCTGGGTTTGGTTTTACAAGTTGGTATCAGAGCATGCTTAGGTCCTAGGATATTTAGTTTCTATTATGGGAAAACACTACTCACTTTGGCTAGCGGTCTTGCAGTAAGGGGTTAACTCGTTCTCAAGTTAACAAGTGGTTAGATTAGGGTGCTAACTCGTCCGCAATTTAGTGATTAGGTTATTTCTTGGACTAACAACCGTTTAGGATGGTTATTACTAGAATACAGACTCATGTACGGTCTGTGCTTACAGATAGGAAGTAAGTCGAAAGCAGGAAAGTTCATAAAGGACAAAGCAAAAGTTAGTGATGTTGACCCTAATGAGAGGGTTGACGATGGCCCCGATCATAATAAAATTGCTTCAACTGTGGTTCAGGAGGTTAGCAAACGTCAGGAGAATGTTGATGGTTTGCTCGGGGGAAATGAGCAATTTAGCCTTACAAGTGCTAACGTGGAAAAAACTGGTGTGAGGGCTCAGTCCTCGCACATGGCTCGTCCGCTTCATGTTCCATTGGCAAATGGGTCGAATGATCCAACTAGTCGTTCCGGCCAGGTCACGACTCCTGTTATCGATGAAGCAATGGAAGCTTTTCATAGCACATTGTTCCAGTCGATGGGTGGTATGGATGCTGAGCCATCAACCCACCCGGTCAGTGTGTAATCGGCCATACTTACGGGAAACCCGATTTGTCAGACTCTTGGAAATGGCAAGAAGGATGTGGTTAAGATAAACCCAGTATGAGTCGTAGCTGCTGAGTCTGGGTACCCTACCTAAGAGTTTTGGATCATATGATCCGATCAGGTACTAGAGTCTTCATGGGTAGTGTCGACCCAATTGAGGCCGACAATGGAGGAATCGTCTGGTTAGGAACGTTTCCTCTACTAAGTTCCCTGAAGAGTATAAGAGGGACATTGATGTGCACTTCCTGGATGGGGATGCCCATAACTGGTGGACCATGGTTGAGAAACATATTGGTGGCTGCATAGTCACCTTTGACGAGTTCGAGACCGAGTTCAACCAGAAGTACTTTCCATCAGAAGCATGAGATCGCTTGGAAACCAGTTTCTCCAGTTGACCTATGGAAAGAAGAGAATACGAGGAAACTTAACCGCCTTCATTGTTTCGTGGAAAAAGAGATGGAGGCCGAGGTCATCCAGATTCGACGCTTTATGCGCAGAATACGGCCCAAGCTACAAACCCATCTTTAGGCCTATACATATTCGACAATTTCTGAACTGGCCGAGGGATGTGTGTTGTTTGAGTCTAGTTTAGAGGAGTTGGTCACGACTAGCCGCAGTAAGTGTCAGAACAAACCAAGTATTGTATCTTCCATTAATGGTAAGTAACAAAAGAGGTAACAACCAAGATAGGAACCTTGGTTTGTTAGGCATGCAGAGTGCTAGTCTGCGGTATAAGAATCACAATGAGCAGTTCTAGAGGGCTATGGGAGCCTGCCTAAGATGTGTTAGTATGGACCACCAGGCGCAAAATTATAGTAAGACGGATTCCAAGGGATCCAAGGTAACTAGTGAGGGGATTAGTTCTTGTCACAAGTGTGGCAAGCCCGGGCACTTCGCTAAGGAGTGTTGCGGACAGCCCAATAGTGGGACGGGTCAGTTGGGAAACCGCGGTGGAAGTGAGAAACAGTATAGGGCTAATAGGCTGACTGTGAATCCTTGGGTTTATGAGTTAACCACAGATTCTGGAGAACCCAACAACTATACGACTATCAATGGTAAGTCTCCTTGCTCAAGTCTGTTTCATTCTGCATGAACCCCCCCCCCTCGCTTGCTTAGGTACAAACTTGAACCTTAGTGTTATTTAGGAACCGTGGATGTTGGTGGAGTAGCTACCCACATCTTGTTTGATTTCAGGGCTACACATTTTTTTGAGAGTCGGGATATGGTAGTTAGGAACCAGTTCCGAAAGGAACTGGATAGTAGTATAGGGGTCGTGAATGTTGCGGGTGGTTAGGTCATCCATTCACAAGGGTTTGTCTGGTAAATCCCAATTAAGATAGTGGATGTGGCCATGCCTGCTGACTTAATCGTGGTTCTACTCAAGATTCATGAAGTGATCTTGGGCATGGATTGATTAGGAAGGTTTAAGGCCACATTAGAATGCCATCAGGGCAGGGTTAAGTTTGAGAGGTCGAATGGAATGTTAGAGTTCCAGGGTATACGGACGATGTCTAAGAGTATATTGGTCTCAACAATCCAAGTGGAACATATGCTAGAGAAAGGATGCGAAGTATACCTAGCCATTATTTCCAAAAGAGACATCGATAATGGAAAGGGGATCGAGGACATTCCGGTTGTCTATGAATTTGAGGATATGTTTGGGTCCTTACCAGGGTTACCGTCCGATAGGTCCGATCCATTCACAATTGAACTAGAACCATGGACAGCTCCTATCTCCAAAGCACCTTATTGTATGGCTTCAGCCGAAATGGCTAAGCATAAGAAGCAACTGGAGGAGTTATTCGAGAAGGGTTTCATCAGGCCAAGAATTTCTTCATGGGGAGAACCAGTCATGTTTGTGAAAGATAAAGATGGGAGCTTTAGGTTGTGTATCGAGTATCGAGGGTTAAACAAGGATACTGTGAAGAACAAGTACTTGTTACCTCTGATAGATGAGTTATTGGATCAGCTGAAGGGTGCCACTTGGTTCTCCAAGATAGACCTCGCATTTGGGTACCATCAAATTCCAATAGACCCACCCGATACTCGGAAGACCGACTTCTGGACAAGGTACGGTCTTTACGAGTTCTTCGTAATACCCTTCGGGTTGCAAATGCACTTGCTACTTTCATGAAGATGATGAAGAGCTTGTTCTGTAATTGTCTAGATGAATTTGGGATCACTTCATTGATGATATACTCGTTTATTCTAAAGACCGGGAAACGCATGAGGATCATCTAAGGCGTGTATTAACGACTGAGGCAATATCAATTGTTTGCCAATTTGAGTAAATGCAGCATATGTCAGAATAGTATAGGGTTTTTGGGACACATAGTGTCGGATAATGGAGTCATTGTTAATCCTGATAAGATCAGTTCCATCAGAGAATGGCCGAGGCCATGGAACGCCTTGGAGATCCGTAGTTTCATAGGATTGGCTGGGTACTATAGGAAGTTTGTGAAAGGATTTGCAAGCTTGGCCCAGCCCTTGACCAAACTTACGGGTAAGGATGTTAAGTTTGTTTGTTCGGAAGCTTGTGAGAATGGATTCTCAAAGCTTAAGGAGGCTCTGACGAGTGCACCAGTATTGGCCTTTCCGGATGTGGATAACCCACTCGTGGTGTACATGGACGCATCCATAACCGGGTTAGGATGTGTTCTTATGCAGGAAGATCGGGTGGTTTCCTATGCTTCTAGGCAGTTAAAGAAGCATGAGGGCAATTATCCCACACACGATCTGGAAATGGCAGTCGTAGTTTTTGCATTTATGATTTGGAGGTCTTACCTTTGTGGGGCTAAGGTGCAGATATATACCGACTATAAGAGTTTGAAGTACATCTTCACTCAACCAGATCCAAATCTAAAGCAAAAGCGATGAATGGAGTTAGTGGCTGACTACGATCTGGATATTGCTTACCATCCTGGTAAAGCTAACTTGGTCGCAGACACACTGAGCCGTAGGCGCACAGACCTGGCCGTAGCATGGGAAGAGAAGACTCTAGGCTGGATGCTCGGATCCTTGGATCTAAACGCTATAACCATCGACCATGAGCCATTAGGGGTAGAGGTGATGGGTTCAGCGGACCTACTGATCAAGACCGGATAGGCTCAGAGGAGCGACGAGTTTCTAAACCGGATGGTACATAATGATAAGACCGAGTACCAACTCACTGGCAATGGAACAATTGTAGTGAAAAGTCAGGTCGATATACCAAAAATCCATGAACTCAGAGAGGAAATCCTGAAGGAACCTCACCAATTGAAATTCTCTGTTCATTGTGTCAGACGAAGATGTATAGGGATCTAAATAGATACTATCATTGGCCTGGGATGAGAAGGGATGTGACAGATTGGGTGAAGCGCACTACTTGTCAATTGGTGAAGGCAGAACATCAAGTTTCAAGTGGGTTATTGCAAAGTTCACCGATTCCAGAATGGAAGTGGGACCATATCACAATGGATTTTGTGGCTGGCCTTCCAACCTCGAGATCTAATAACGATGCAATTTGGATTATAATAGATATACTAACCAAATTGGCTCATTTGCTGGCCATTCGGAAGACCGATAGGGTCGTCGGGTTCGCAGAAAATTACATCAATGAGATCATTCGGTTGCACACTGTTCAATTGAGTATAGTATCAGATAGGGACGGTCGGTTCACTTCCTAGTTCTGGCAAGCTTTCCAGAAATCTTTAGGAACCAAGGTTAATATGAGCACATCTTACATCTCCTGACTGGTGGTCAGTCAGAAAGGACTATACAAACATTGGAAGATATGCTCCGAGCGTGTGTTCTAGATTGGGGTAATTCTTGGGAGAATTACCTACCTTTGGTAGAATTTTCATACAACAACTTTCAGGCTAATATAGGCATGTCACCATATGAGGCTCTCTATGGTCAATCATGTCGTACGCCTCTATTTTAGACCCTAGTGTGAGAAGAAAATCTCTTAGGGCTGGCTATATTGGAGGAAACTCATGAGCAAATTAAGTATAAGCGGGGTAGAATTAGGGAAGCCCATGATACACAGAAAAGTAATGCGGACCGACGTCGAAAGGACCTCAAGTTCAGGGTATGCGATATGGTCTATCTCAAGGCCATAGCTTCTCGAGGAAGGAAGAGATCATCGAAGAAAGGGAAGTTGAATCCAAGGTACAAGGGGCCGTTTAAGATAGTTTCGAGAGTTGGGGCTGTAGCGTACAAGCTCGACTTGCCGGAAACCATGAAAGCATTCCATGATGTCTTTCATGTGTCCCAACTTAAGAAATGTCTAAAGAAACACGATGTGATTGTTACCCAGATACCCGAGGATCAACAAACTAACCTTGTATTAAATGCTCAACTTGTGAAAATCTTGGATAGAATGGAAAAGGAAACACGTAGAAAAGTGATCAAGACGGTCTTGATACATTGGGAATGCAATGGGTCAATGGAAAAAATGGGAAACTGAGGATAAGATGAAAAAGGATTATCCTAAGTGGTTTGAGAATCAGATGAAACTTGATGCGGTTCAAGGACGAATCCAACTCTGGTGGGGGAGACTTGTAACGCCCTCGGTTCTGCATAGGACTAGGCAGACGTCCTATGGGCAAGCGTAGTTAAGGTTCAAAACGAAACATCGACCCAAAAATCCATAGGCATAATAATTAGGTAAAGTAAGAAGCTTGGTTAGTTTCTACAACCTAAATCAGGTTCCCGTTTAGCTCAGAGTATTTTAGAGTAGGTTAGGGCAGCTGAGATTAGCTGAGTTTAGTATTAGGCAGCTGAGGACAGCTCAGCGTAGTTGTAGGCAGCTGAGGACAGCTCAGCATAGTGTTAGGCAGCTGAGGTTAGCCTAGTGTACTGTAGTCAGCTTGTGTCAGCTAGCTGACCAGCTCGAGAACGAGCTCGGCCAGCTCAATCAGATTAGGTGGTCGGGTTAGGTAGTGACAGTAGTGGGAAGTCCGGTCCAGGCCATGGTGGTCCAGGGGTGGTCAGGTCCATGGGGTCGAGGGGTGTGAGGGTTGGGTTAGATTGTGCCGGGTGAGACTATGTATGGGCTTAGTCTAGGTGGTTATGGGGTAAAGGTACGATGGGAAAGGGGCATGGGCGAATAGTTGTGATGCTTGGTCTGAATGTTTGCAATGCTTGGCATGAGCAGTTTCACTATTCCGAGACGGGGGGGACACATGGGTTGGTGCAAATGGATGCAACCCTTTGCCAAGGGATCTCATCGTCCCAACCATTGCATCCCTTGGTCGCACCCCCTTGTTTCTATATATACCCATTGCAATTTCCTCCTTTGGCATAAGTTCCCTTTTTCCTAAATAACCAAGGAAATCGAGAGAGAGAAAGATAAAAGAAAGAGAGAGATTTCGGCGAGTTTGAGAGAGAGAGAGAGTTAACCGGCAAACGGCTAAGGCTGAGTTGTCGGCCAATACCAGCGAGTGATTGGACGGTCCACTGATACGGTCTAGTGAGGCGGTTGGTCCGAAGCTCGGAAAGGACCGAAAGGTTGCCTTTAGTGTTTGTGATTTCTTCTCTTTTTCTTTTCTCTCTGATTGGCTAAGGTGAGTGCGATGTCGTAGGTTTAGAACCGAAGGTCTGTGTCTGGCAGGTTCATGTTTATGGCCTTGGGTTAGCTTAGGATTGTGTGGTTGAATGTTTTGGGTGTTGCGTGTTCGGTACATAAGGCGAGTAAGCCAAGTGTATTACCTATTGGTTGGTACATTCATGCAGATTACTCAAACCAGCTATATGCCTATAGACCCTAAGTATGTTTGTATGTCTTGATCAAGGCGAAAGGACCGATCGTTTGTACTAGTTGCTAGGTGAGTGGTTTAGGCAGCCGACGAATGGGTAAGACTCGCCAAGGCCTTTCCTTTGGGAGCGATCCATGCCTAGCATACCGAGACCATGAGGCCGATCGATTGCAATCGTTTGAGTCCATGAGGCTGCCTTTAAAAGACTTAGGATTATATTCATGTTAGATATATGTTATTGGGGTAACCGTGTAGGCAAAATGATTCGCCTCACTAAGCAATGTTTTAGATTTCTTATGCCTATTTGAATGTGGCAGGTACTTAAGATGGTCCAGGATGACGCAAGATAGGAGGCCAAGGGATGTGAGTGTTGTTTGAGTCTGTTAGGTTTGTATTGTATATGATCGATGTGATATTACTTAAACTACAATGTATCGAATCTATGGCTATATATACAATGCGGCCTTAAGGCTTTTATTTGCTTCTGCGTATTGATTGATTAGTTTATGGAATCCTTGGTTAAGAACCTCACTTGAATATTACATTTAAACAAGATAAGAACTTAAAATGAATCCAACCAGACCGGGTACCCTATCGGCTCGGTTGTGTGAGGTCTAGTTCGGTATATCTTCCGGGTTGGGTCTTACAAGTTATAATGGGACACTCAGGTTGGACTTAAGAAGAATCCGAACATAAGTTTTATGCATAAAACCACTCACTAAGTTATCAATATATTGCTTATGTGTTGTTGGTTTTTAGAAACCGGAAGTGATCGAGGGAAGGAATTGGCTTAGCCGGGAAGACTCGAAGCCAATGAACGATGGGTGGTGTGATGGACTGATTAGGTCTTTTACATTTTAATATCTTATATAGAAAACTCTATGACAAATCATTTGTGATATAAATAGAGAATCAATTTATCCTAATTCTAATACTTAAGGATTTAGACTCTTTAATCATTGAATCACAGCACAATCAAACTTAAAGAATAACTTAAAACGACTGATTGCCTAAATCATTTTGTTGTCGAACCATAGAACCTCACCTGATTTACAGTCTGGGATGGGGTGCTTTAAGTCGGTATCAGCACAACTATACCCTCCATGACCTGGATCGTACCCTTATGGCTTAGATATGTGGCCTTCTCTCTTTGGAGTGTCTTTACCCCTTCTGGCGTGGGCTTTGTGTCTCAGAGTGGATAATGACCACGGTAGTTAGCCATGTGACTAAGTCGTAGACCATGACATCATGGCTGGTTACGATGATCTTGGACCATAGTCGATAGGCTGGTAGCAGCTGGTCGGTTTGTTTAGTTGTGATGGAGAATTAGGTCTTATTAGAATTAGAGTTAATCTAGCCATAATGGAACCATTGAGTAGTTACCTTAGGCGAACGTATCTGAAAGGGTGTGATGCAACTTATGGTGTTCTAGATCTTGTTTTTGATTTCTCACCTTATTCTATCCTTATTGTTCTTATTCGTAGTTTCCCAATTATCAGTTTGTTTATGGGAAAATTTTGTTTCCGTCGGTGTTTTGACTCCGGAGAAATCCTTGTTTCTATCGTCTTAGTATACCTCTGGTGTATTCCAAAATATGTATCTTTCAAATGAATCAAATATTTACAGTGAAACAAATAAAAGATCAATTTTAAGAATACAAAAATAGTTATTACATTATTCTAATTCATATACTATATTCTTTATTTTTGTTTCCATTATTGTTGTTGTCGCGCAAATTAACCAGTTATTTTTTTAACATTGGGTAACAATTGTATCATATAATCTTTAACTCTATAACAAATGATCAATTACCTATATATATATATATGATCTTGATAAACAACTTCACAGATAAAGATTCCACGATGAAACTCTCATCGAAAAACACTTGGATCGACGGATAATTATGCATGTACGACATCCTCAATGGACATGCTCACTCCACAACAGACGACCACAACAATCGGTTCTGCCTACAGTATTTTGCAACCTCATATGAGCTTTGCATCCTATAATCTATAAGAAATTGTGTTGTTTGTACTTCAAACCCTAGACGTGGATATAGAACATTTAAACTTTAACCAGTAAGCTACAACATTTCCACCAATTAACGAGTTATTTAATACTCCCTCTGTTTCATAATAAGTGTCACTTTGACATCATGCACACGGATTAAGAAAACAATTAATTTTATATATTTTCTATATAAAAACACAATTACCTATACACCTAACCATATTTCAACCACTAGAAAAATAAATTGGAATATAAAATTAATAAATTCTGCATCGAAAAGCGAAAACGACACTTATTTTGCAACAAAAAAAATTTTCTAAAGTGACACTTAATATGAAACGGATGGAGTAGTTAATTTAGGAGTATTGGTCAATATATCATCAAATTACCGGCATCATCATTGTTGTTTTTTTTGCTAAGTGGCATCATCATTGTTGCAATTAGCATTATCAAATAAAGTTGTTGGTTAATGCTTGTGGTGGGTTTTTCTTCGACCAAGACTTTATTTCACGAAGTTGTTAGACAAGCTATATCACTGCGTTCTGCATAGTCGCTGACCACGACTCCAACTCCAACTCCACAAGTCTCTCTCTCTTTTTTTTTTGAGATAGTAAAACGTTTTGGGCAAACAAATTATACATTTGGAGATATTAAATTTTGAAATCAATAATTGCGTGTCTCTATTAAGTATCGTAGATATAAAGAGGTCCCACAAAAGGTTTGCATCACGACAACTCATATGTTTTCTTTAATGTATTGTTCATGATTTGTTCCTTCCCATTGCCCTACTGAATTGAAACCTCTAAACCCCATTATCGGCTGTTTCAAGTTGACCAAGTTTATGGTCCATTCCCTATTTTTATATATGTTTAATTAAATTGTTCAAAGTCCTCCTTTTGTAAACATTACAGTCTTTGAAAGCAAGGCTGTAATTTTTATTTAAAAAGTTTCTTGCATAAACTGTGTAGACCACATGATTTTTTCTTTGAGATACAACTAGAAGAAGTAGGAACAGAAAAGAATTACGTTGACGGATTGATGATGAGTTCAAGAATTGGAGCCTTCATGCTCCTGATCTTACTTTTCTTCCAAGTTCTTTCTGTTTCTGCTCTCACAAATGGTTTTGACAGTAAGTATAATCAAATAGATGCTGATCACTGTTTCTAGATATAAAATGTTTAAGATATCTGAACTAGTTTGAATTTTTTGGTGCAGGTTCTGCTTTACAAGCCCTGAAGGATGAGTGGACCAAGCCTCCTAGTAGTTGGAAAGGCGCTGATCCTTGTGGAACCAGTTGGGTTGGAATTACATGTAACAATAACCGCGTGGTTTCAATGTAACGACCGGTTTGTTATTTGTTTCTGCTTCTTCCAATAACCCTCTGGAGATTTTTAAAAGTGTTGTCGCTTGCTGCAGATCACTAGGTAACCTTAATGTGGAAGGAAAGCTTTCGGGGGACATCGCAGCCTTGTCTGAATTGCAGATCTTGTAGGTCTTTATGTTCTTTCTTTACTTAGAAATGGCGTGGATTAATTTTTTCATCTTATGATCCAATGTTTGTAGGGATTTGTCGTACAACACTGGATTGACTGGACCACTTCCACCGAATATTGGCGAACTTAAGAAGTTGAAGAACTTGTAGGCAAACATAAACTTTGGATCTGTAGAACTTATGTATCTCATTCTCTTATTTCCTATTTTAATTAACTTTTTTTTTACTCTCCAGGATCCTTGTGGGATGTAGTTTCACTGGTCAAATCCCTGAGTCCATTGGACAATTAGAACAACTTATATATCTGTAAGATTTTATTTCTCGTTTTTTCAATTTTCACTCTCAAGCCTCTCTAAAGCCACCAGTACTAACTTGTGTGTTTCCTCAAAACAGCTCCCTAAATTTAAACAAATTCAGTGGAACAATTCCGGCTTCCATTGGACGGTTATCAAAACTATATTGGTTTGATATAGCTGACAATCAGATTGAAGGAACGCTTCCAGTTTCTAATGGGACTTCTTCACCTGGACTTGATATGCTTCTTGAAACTAAGCATTTGTATATATAATCCCAAATCTTTCTATCTTTAAATTTCTTTTTGTTGTGTAATTACTCGTTTTAGTATACTATTTAATTTGTTTGACTGTCCTTCACTTTCTCCTCCAGCCATTTTGGGAAAAACAAGCTTTCTGGCCATATCCCAGAGAACCTTTTCAGTTCAAACATGACTTTGATACATGTGTAAGCTTCATAATACTTATGAATCTTGAGAGTTTGCACAATTTGAGACTTGAAACTAACAAAATGACTGCATTGTTTGTTGTTTTATCCATAGGCTATTTGATGGAAACCAATTCACGGGTAAAATCCCGGAAACACTCAGCCTCGTCAAAACGTTGACAGTGATGTAAGTAGTAAAGCTTTGTTCAATTTTTTTCTTTATCCTAATTTTTTATCCTCATACTATGCTTTACTCTCCTTTACAGACGCCTTGATAGGAATAAACTAACTGGCGATATTCCTACAAGTCTTAATAACCTCACAAATCTTCAAGAACTGTAAGTGAACAACTAAGGTTGTGTTCTGTGTTTGTAGATATAAATAGAAAATAGTAGAGTTTGAGTTAAATTCATTTCAGGTACTTGGCCAACAACGAATTTACTGGCACTCTTCCAAATCTAACCAGCTTGACCAGTCTCTACACACTGTAAGTTTTTATTATTATATATCTCTTTTTTTTTTTTGGGGTCAAACTATATATATCTCCTCTTTTGATGCTCTATTTTACCATTAGTACTCTTATCAAGCCTTCATTACCAATCAATCTAATGCCATAATGTGTTTTTTGCAACAGAGATGTGAGCAATAACACTTTAGAATCCTCACCTATTCCATCATGGATCTCTTCATTAGGCTCCCTAGCAACATTGTATGATAATTTCCCATATCTCTTTTCTTCCTCTTGATCTCCATGTGTAAGAACAAGTGGTCTTCTCCTTTGCAGAAGGATGGAAGGAATCAAACTTAATGGTTCGATACCAAACTCTTTTTTCAGCCCTGCTCAGTTGCAGACTGTGTAAGTCAAACAATACATGAAACAGAAACTAAACTCATGTTGTGAGATATGTACTTATTGTGCTTTATTGACTTGCAGTATCCTAAAGAGAAATCAGATAGATTCAACGTTAGACTTTGGTACCAGCTTTAGCAACCAGTTGGAGTTTGTTGATTTACAATACAACAACATAGATGCCTATAGACAGCCATCTTCTAACACACTCATCCAAGTAATGTATGTATCCTGGTGAGAAATCAAAGTGTTTTTTTTTTCCGTATCAGTTGTTTGCTTATGTCTGTTTATATATCTACAGATTGGCAGATAATCCAGTGTGCCTGGAAGGGGGTAACAAGCCAAGTTACTGCTCAACAATCCCACCAAATACCTCATATTCTACAATCCCACCAACATGCCCTCCCTGTGATCAGGGCAGGGAAGCAAGTCCCTCGTGCAGCTGCGCGCATCCATTCACAGGAACACTCTACTTCAGATCTCCTTCCTTCTCAGGGTTGTTCAACTCCACCAACTTCGAAATTCTCCAGAAGGATATAGCAGATTTCCTTAAGAAGTCGAGTTATCCTGTGGACTCTGTGGCGGTGAGAAACATAAGAGAGACCGCTACCGATCGTCAGCTTCTAATAGATCTTTTAGTCTTCCCATTGGGCAGAGAGAGTTTTAATGAGACAGGAATGTCACTTGTTAATTTTGTCTTCAGCAATCAGACTTATAAACCACCCCCTATATATGGCCCTTACGTATTCAGAGCCAATCCTTACAAACAATTCTCTGGTATGATCAACACACACTCTCAAACAGAATCTGTATTGATCAATATGGCTCAGTTGCTCTGCCCTTTTGCCACAGATGGAGGAGGAGGTTCCAGCTCATCAAACATGGGCATTATAATCGGAGCAGCAGTTGGTGCTGTGGTTCTTCTGTTGTTGTTAACTTTAGCTGGGGTTTATGCTCTCAGGCAAAGGAAGAGAGCAGACAGAGCAACTGATCAAAACAATCCTTTTGGTAAAAGGTTTACTAAAAAAAGATTTGTCCCACAGACTTAAATTTGCTGACAGTTTCTCTTTTGTGTGTTTCAGCCAAGTGGAATACGAGTAAGAGCAGTATAGATGCTCCACAGCTGATGGGAGCAAAAGCTTTTACTTTTGAAGAGTTGAAGAAATGCACAGAAAACTTTTCAGAGTCAAATGATGTTGGGGGTGGAGGTTATGGCAAGGTTTGTATCTTTGCAATGGAATCAGTTCAAATGATATGATACATGGCCTTCCTTGAAATTTCTTGTGGTCAAAACAGGTTTACAGAGGGATCCTTCCCTCTGGACAACTCATAGCGATCAAAAGAGCTCAACAAGGATCTTTGCAAGGAGGTTTGGAGTTCAAAACCGAGATTGAACTTCTTTCTAGAGTCCATCATAAGAATGTTGTCAGACTCTTGGGCTTTTGCTTTGATCGATCTGAGCAAATGCTGGTGTACGAGTACATTCCAAATGGATCTCTTAGAGACAGTCTATCAGGTAGTATAACAAACCTCTCTCTTTGCGATAGTTTTTTTTTATGTTGAATGAATACTTGTAATAATGCAGGTAAGAGTGGGATTAGACTTGATTGGACTAGAAGGCTTAGAATAGCACTTGGTTCAGGGAGGGGTCTCGCTTATCTTCATGAGCTTGCTGATCCTCCAATTATACACAGAGACATCAAATCAAACAATATATTACTTGATGAAAATCTTACTGCTAAGGTTGCTGATTTCGGCCTCTCCAAAATTGTGGGAGACCCTGAGAAAACACATGTGACAACACAAGTGAAAGGAACTATGGTGAGTAGATCAATCAAATTTCTAATATTTATCTCTCTTTCTCATGTACATTTAAAACTCAAATATCTCTCTGTAATTAGGGCTATTTGGATCCTGAGTATTACATGACAAATCAGTTGACCGAGAAGAGTGACGTGTATGGGTTTGGTGTGGTGATGCTTGAGCTGTTAACCGGTAAAAGTCCAATAGAGAGAGGTAAATACGTGGTGAGAGAGGTGAAGACGAAGATGAATAAGTCCAAAAGTTTGTATGATCTCCAAGAACTGTTGGACACTACAATCATCGCAAGCAGCAGCAATCTTAAAGGGTTTGAGAAGTATGTAGAATTGGCTCTGAGATGCGTGGAGGAGGAAGGAGTGAATAGACCATCAATGGGTGAGGTTGTGAAAGAGATTGAGAATATAATGCAGCTTGCAGGTTTAAACCCGAACGCTGATTCAGCATCTACTTCGAGAACATACGAGGAAGCAAGCAAAGAATCCGGTGATCCTTATGGAAAGGACAGTTATGGAAAGGACAGTTATGGAAATGACTCGTTTGAGTACAGTGCAAATTTTCCCAGCTTCCAAGGTCGAACCTCAATGATCGACGTGTTATTTTTACTATTTTGTAATTGACTTCATACTCGAAATGCTTGTGAATGTCAGAATGTGCATGATTTCGCTGCTATGTGTGCACTAGTTTATAAAGT
>CAJHQP010009272.1:0-23111 GCA_905132765.1 Moricandia arvensis
ACTTAACAACACAAAGCTACTAACATTTGGAACTCATCACATGCTAAACCGCTTAAATAACGGCTAAAAAAACTGCAAGGCCTAACGTATAGATATTTGTAATACAAAGTCAGTACCTGTTGTGTCGGAAGATACTTCCTCCTGTAGTCGAAGATGGCGTTATCCTCCGTATCACCACTGCCATGGAACTTAAGTTCCACGATCCACAAACGCATTTTGGAGTAAGAAACTAAACATGATAGTAATAAAGATCCATCTCGTATATCCCTGAGGCCAAGTTTTACATATCTAAGATTCACACGACTCATGTAAGAACTGTCTATACATCAGTTGACACAGAACTTCAGACCAAATAACACATTTGCGCACACGAGGTGAGGATGTGTGATTTACCTCAGAAGGCAACAACACAACAGGATGGCAATTAGAACCAGAACCGACATCCAAGACGATGGCAGTAAACTCATATGCATTTTCAATAAACACCTCAACAACTACCCTATTGTCAATTCCCTGTTAGACAAGACAACACAACCTGTAAGGAAATACATCTTTCTATTTTCAGAAATAGAGTTTTCTGTGTTGGCACTTGAAATTTCCAAGCTTCAGAACAAAGGATACCTCTAGAATAAGCTCAGCAGCCTTCTTAATCAAATCTTTTACGCCAAAAGCAACCTTGACACCAATACTAGATCCTGAGTTAGCTGGTTTTACCTGTAACAAAGAGTAGGTGAAGAGGGAATGGGATCTCTGGCTTAACATTTCCTACAATGAAAAAATCGGCGGAGGCTTACCACAACTTTTCCAAACTCGAGGTCCAGCTGATTATCCGTAAACCATAGGGCTATTTCACTTTGGTCTACATCAGTTCCCTGAGTGAACTTCGTATCTTAATACTTAATATGATATCATAACACATCTATCATGTTTCCTATGCATAATGAAGTAGAAACTGAATGTGGATTACGAAGACCCCAATTTATTTATTTATTTATTACCTGCACCAAGTAGTTCGGTACTGACATGAACCCATGCTCCTTGAGCGCCAAAGAGGCTTCATACTGTAATTAGTTCACACAAATTAATCACAACTATATATAACAAGGCAATTAAAGATAGTTAAGTAACATCTACCGATGAAATATTAACCTTGTCAAAGGCTCGACGACATTCACGGGATCCGGTACCAACAAATGGAATGTTATGCCTCTCCAACAGCTCCTGCTTAGCCATTAATCAAAATGTTATCCATATACATGTATTAGAGAGAATAAAATTTATGAGGAAAAAAACCTGAATGCCACCATCTTCACCAAACCGACCATGGATTACTGGGAAGACAATGTCCACAGCTGAAACAAGATGTTCTGCCATTTCTGATAACGAAGAAAATGCCTGTGCAAGACTACAACATGAAAAGAAAAAACAAAACAACAAAGTCACTTCACGAACGAGTTTCAGAACCCTTGTAATATATTACAAATGCCCTCACCTCTCGAGCTTGAAATCAAAATCTGCCGGAGTATTCGAGTACACCTAAAAAAATTTCAACAAACAAAGTCTTTTCCATGAAGTACTTATTGAAAATGGTGGATAATAAATAAGCAGAACCTGAGCAGAGGAAATTGCATACGCGTTGAGATCAGGATCGATGTAAAAGCAGCTGACGCTTATACCGTTACCCTGTTGAACATAAAAAAACAACCAAATACCCCCTCTGTTTTATATTAAGTGTCGTTTTAGAGAAATTTTTTTGTTACAAAATAAATGTTGTTTTCGAGTTTTGATGCAAAATTTATTAATTTTATGCTGCAGTTTATTTTTTTATTGGTTGGAATATGGTTAGGTGTATAGGTAATTGTGTTTTTATATAGAAAATATGCAAAACTAATTGTTTTTTTAATCCGTGTAAAAAATTTAAAGTGACATTTATAATGAAATAACTGGTGAGTGGGAAAAGGGGAATATTAAAAAGATTTAAAGAACCTGAATATGATCAAGAACTGATCTAACAGAGTTTAGAGAAATCCCACGCTCTGCTGACGGACCTCCGCAGATGAGTCCAACTCTCATCTTCTGCTTCTTCTTCTCCTCGATGACCACCTCGGCCTTGGGGATTGCTACGGTGCCACGGGATCTCTTCTTCACCCCCAAAACCCTGCTGCAACTTCTCTACGGGTCTGAATCAACTTCAATGTCGTCGGTGACGCCGTCACTAGTATTCTATCAACACCGACTTCTCCTCTTATTTTTATGCGGCTACTCACCGACAAGCTGACGCCTATGGCCATGGATGACATCTCGAAGGATATTTTCTCAAAAAGTAATTTCTTCTTCCTAAAGATTTTTGTTGCTTAGGTGATTGCTCTTCGTACTCTGATCTAAAGAGACAGTGAACAGTTTCTGAAAGGAAAACTTGTCGTTGCACGCTGGACCTTACAAGTGTGTTTTAAGAAATTTTTGGGTAATACTTAAATACTTTCCCTGTTTTTTTTGGGACTCAACAATCAGCAGCCACCGACACCAAAAAGAAGAATTTAAATGATAGGTCAGCAATAAGTTAAAATAGAGAGTTTAATTGACTCCAGCAACACGTTAAGACATGTATGGGAGACGCTGTTTTTAACAGCAACTAAGAAACACACCGAAAAGATCAGTTGCTATAGTCCCCAACGGGAAGTGCCCTTGTATACCTCTGTTTTGTTTGTTAAATTTTGGTTACTCGCTAACATTGCATCCCAAAAAACAATAGGTTATTAAAAGTATACTTTACTGATTAATCATTTTGTAACGCAAATCAAATAATATCTTTTGGGTGTATACTATTAATTATGGTAGTGATTAATCTTTTTATATTATTTACTATATTTCTATTAATAATAAGAATCCAAATAAATATAAGAGTCATTTACACATATCAGAAGTTGCTACAAAGGTAGTTTTTTAGGTTATATACTCTTTTGTCCTTGAAAAAGTAAGTAAAGGAAAGTTATAATAGTATTTATGTTTGTTTTCCCTAGTTAATGTAGTTAGTTTTTTTTTTGGTTTTGTAATTACTTCGGTTACTCACGTACACGAGGGAGATGGTTAATTGAAGTTTGTTTTTGTAATTGGGTCCGTAAAAAGTAACTTTTTCTGGACGATTTCATTTTCTGATTTGGGAACGGAGTTTGTTTGATACGGTGAGAAAGAAAGAGCCGGAGACTTACGAGGAAGACGATGTTGTCTAGGAAGAAGCGAGTGATGAAGGGTAAAGCAAAAGGTGGGTACTTTCATTGTTTCCCAATTCAGAAGTTGTGTAGTGCTTTGTTTTTTATTTCGTTCCTGATTTGGTTGCGGTTATTTGATATCTTGTTTGTGGTTTACCAGAGGTGGCGGAACCTGAGGATGAAGTTGTCAACGAGAGGTTACCGTCGCAGTTGTTTTCAACGGATCGGTACCCAAGCAAAAGGCTGAACTGTAACTCATCTTTGGAGTACCTTCTTCTGGTGAGGGATGTGCTTGAAGGCACGGGAGAGATGGAGAGGCTTCTGGTTTGTGCTTTGGACACTTGTTTAGGTTGCCGGTGAGAAAGTGTGCCTTTTCGGCAAAGCTTGTGCATGGCCTACTTACTAGACAACTAGTAAGTAAGAAGAGGTTTGAATTGTGGGCTGTATTTGGTGGAGAGCCATTGAGGTTTTCTTTGAGAGAATTTGGGCATGTCACTGGCCTTCCATGTGGGGAGTTTGAAGATGGATATGTCATAGATTACCAGCCAGCAACAAGGAAAGAAGATTTCATCTACTAGGATAAGTTGTTTGGTGGGAAGCGCGATGTGACGATTGCAGACGTGGCGGCTATGGTTGCTAGTGATCGAGGGATGTCGGCAGGAAGGAAACATAGACTATGTCTTCTTATTATTGTGAACGGAGTATTATTGGCAACAATGCAGAACCCAAAGCCGTCGTTGAAGAATGTGAAGCTGGTTGAAAATGTGAAGATTTTTCTTGCTTTTCAGTGGGAGAGGGAATCATTTTGGTGGACTATTAGCACTATGATCCCACCGAAGAAGGTTATTGGGAAATGTGAGGACCCCCCTTGGTGAGTTTTGCAACAAATTAAGGCAGAAATCCAAAATCTTGGCTGGATTTCCATTGGCTCTGCAGTTGTGGGCCTTGGAAGCTAATCCAGTGTTGCTTATGCGTTTAGGCGGAAGCGACGATGTGAAGATGATTAGTTATGTTGGTGAGAAGCTCCCACAACACACGGGTTTGGTTTTGGCAGGGGTGCTAGATGCTGAGCATGATTCACAGGTGTGTATGTGTCTTCTGTACGTGTGATCATCTTAATTAGCTGTCATAGGCGATGTAGTTGTCCATGTGTGCTGTTAACTCAACTGTCCATAAGTTTAGCTGACTTAGCTGTCCATATGAACATATGAACAAAGTTTTACATGTGTTCATGTGTTATGTTAACTTAGCTATCTATAAGTTAATCTGACATAGCCGTCCAAATGTTCATCTGACAAAGTTGTACATATGTTCATGTCACCAAGTTGTCTAAACACGGTTAATAAGTGTATGTGTTTTCCATGGGTATCTGTGATTGCAGCTTGCTGTACAACCAATGGTGGAGCGTGGTGAGGACGAACCTGATGGGTGAGGGGAGTTTGACAATGAGATATTTGATAGGAAAGTATCTATCCTGGTTGAGCTATTGTAATCGGGAGATAAATTCAGGAAATGGGAGTGGGGAGGCGGGATGGAACTGAGCCTAAGTACGAGCACGAGGATCATAGGGAGAAGAAAAGGAAAACACAAAGTGGAACAAGCAACTTACAAGAAGGACCAGATTTGAAGCAAAGGCGGCTGAGCCGGTATTTCAGTCGGACATGAGATGGTGATGCTGTAAAATATGAAGCTCTTAAGGTTGACGTAGAAAAATTAAAGGCAGAGGTTGCCGGACTAAGGAAGATAGTTGAAAAACAGGGTATGTGATTGCGGAAATACAAACCCACAATGAAAGGCAAGTTTTCCAGCAGCCACCTGGGGGGGGTTGCGTAGGAAAATGAGGGAGTATGAAGAGACAGAGCAGAGAGGGCTGTTTACTGATTGTAACCCTGGAGAAGCTGATAATACAAGTGGGGAGAAGGAGCCTGTGGTAGGCGATAAAAATGAGGAAGATTTAAGTGAGTGTAGTAAACAAGCAGATGAGCTGGCATTTGTGCTAGCTAAGATGAAAGAAGGAGATTATGTTCCTCTGCAGTGGGCAGAAAAGGGGGAAACATCTAAAGATGAGGAAATTGTGTTTTATGGAAGTGGCACAAACGTTTTCTATGTAACTGAAGATGAGATACCGAATAACCAGATGTTTGGTGAGGGGTTAGGAGTGGCTAATGCTTACCCACTGACTTATGTTAAGCAGGATAGTGGTGTTGGGTCTGAGTTAGGAATTGATGGGGCGCCTGTTAATTGTGGAACTGAAGTTGTAAGTTTCCCGTCCAATTTTGAGTTGTTAAACAACAATATAATTTGTATTTATTAAAAGCATGTGGTGGTCGCAGGATTTTGGTGAGCTAAATAAGCTTGTAGGTGTAATAACACGGGGAGCAGAGCGTGCGGCAGCTGAACAGAAGGTAAATACCATGTTTCGATGGTCCTGTAGTGTAGATTAGGTCTTAAGAAAGAAAATTATTGTGTAGGTTGCTAAGAACAATGATGGAGGTTCGACGGAGGAAGTTGTAGATGACAGGGAGGTGAAGAGTGGTGTAGATGTTGTAGCTAAGGATGAAGCAGCAATGGAGAAGGTAAAAACATGAGTACCATTTCCAACTTATTTGGTGTACATGTTTAATTGTATTTTTTTTTCGGGTGTACACGGCTTGGAGTGAAGCAACAAATGTTTGAGTGTACAGTTTCTTAAGTGTACATTGTGACAAGAAATATTTGATGTAGATAATTAATAGTGGGGTTATGAAATCTTATATTTGCAGGTTACAAGAGGTCAGGATGACGAAATGGGAGGTGGGAACATTATTAGGAAGGTATTTAGTTTGATTTGAAGTAGGTTGTCATCTTTAACAATAACTGATGTGATGTGCGTTTCTGATGGTGTGTAGAATGGCGATGAGAAGGAAGGTTTGGAGAGGGAAACGAATGAACATGAAAGTGATAAAGATCAAACACCACGGGTATGGATAAATGCGTTTTGGTTGTACATGTGTACGACTGTAGGTACTTATACATGCACAAAACTTGTAATTTTTTTTGGGTTTTCTGGTGAAGGTGTCGACTTCCGCAACAATTGAGGTGGGTGAGGATGACAACAATTCTGAGAGTAAAGATTCTGATACTCAAAAATCATTGAATGAAGCAAACAAGAAGAAGGTAACAAATAACCTACAACAGCTCATTTTTTTTGGCAAATTTGATTTTAAGTAGGTTGTCATGTTTAACAGTAACTGATGTGTGTTTCTGATGGTGCGTAGAATGGCGATGAGAAGGAAGGTTTGGACAGGGAAACGAATGAACATGGAAGTGATAAATATCAAACACAAGGGGTATGGATAAATGCTTTTTTGGTGTACATGTGTACGACAGTAGGTACTTGTACATGCACAAATTATATTGTAATATGGTAATGCAATGTTTGTATGTGCAGATTGGGACGGCTGATGAGGAGAAAATGGGAGGAGATGATATTGATAGGAACTTACTAGGGGAGGTAAAATGAATGTTAATTTAGTTGTTAAGTCTTTTGGTTCTAGATTTGACATATTCTTGTAATGTTGAAAGAACGCTGATGAGGACAAGGAGGGAGCGGAAGAAAGAAGTGAAGAGAGAGGAGATAAAGAAAACGCAGGGATTCCAGATGTAGAGGTTGAAGAGGTCGAAGAGTGACAATGATGAAGTGGCTGAGGATGAAGAGAAGAAAGTATTGGATGTAAGTGACTTGTCGCCTTGTCCGAGAAGCGAAAAACATAAACCGGTTGAGAGTGAAGCAGATTTGGCCTCTCTTTTGATGGCTAAGGTTCCTTTTCTTTGGAAAAAATAGTACCACAAGTAGAGAATATTGATTACTCTTTTTTTGAGAATGTCCTGCTTGCGAACCCAAAAGTGTAAGTGAGACTCATATATCTTATTAATGGATCATGCGAATTTATCTTACTGGGTAAACTGTTGTTGCAGGATGCATTTGAATGCTGGGAATTTCGATCTTGAAAATCAGTTCTTCCTCGACCTTGCTAAGTCTCAAAATGGGTGACAACAACAGTAAGGACTTGTTAGGTAACATTGATGGGTGTAGGTGAATTTTATTTGTGTGTTATAATTTGGTTGTTGTTTATTCGAAACAACATATAGATGCATTGGTGGAGTATGTGGGGAGCAGACATGTGGAAAGCTTGAAACAAAGGTGATGTCTTTTATCCCTCCTTGGTTTGTTGCCGATCTGCAAGGGAAGACTCTGTCTTTTTAGAGCAGCTAAGTTCAACAAAGGAAGGGTAGTAGGTGATGCTAAACTGACATGTTTCTTAACAAAGGAAGGAAAAAAATGGGGTGAGGATGTCGATACTTTGTACACTCCAATGATTTGGGATGACTGTCACTGGGTTGGGTTGTGTATCAGTCTGGCAGATTGGCGTGTGCTGGTCCTGGATCCTAACCCAGACCTGAAGAAGATGGCAGAGGTGTGGGCATTGATGGAAGGAGTTGCAATGATGCTCCCTTATTTGGTGCAAAATGTATGTGCACCCCAATCGGATGGGGGTTACGGCTTGGATCCATTTGTAGTAGAAAGAATGGTAGGTGCATACCAAAACCAGCGTAGTGGAGATTTTGGGCCAGTTGCCATAAAGTTTATGGAGCTACATGCTTTAGGGAACCCACATTCTAAGATGGATGGTTTGACAGACAAATCGGATGGGGGTTACGGCTTGGATCATTTGTAGTAGAAAGAATGGTGGGTGCATACCAAAACCAGCGTAGTGGAGATTGTGGGCCAGTTGCCATAAAGTTTATGGAGCTACATGCTTTAGGGAACCCACATTCTAAGATGGATGGTTTGACAGACAAATTGGTGGACATCATGAGGAAGCAGTATGCAATGGATATGTACAAGGATTGGGTTGTACCACTCTATGTAGACTAATATAGTAATGTTTTTTTGGGTTTAAAGACTTTGCAAACTTATTTGTTTATTTTGGAAGGTGTAAGGAGTTATTTTGGTATGGTATGGACGTTTAAGGGTTATAAGATGAATGGTTGGTCTTTTAATGAGTTCCCATAATAGATCTTTCATATGTATGTTTTATGGGTCTTAATGTTTCAGTTGATAGTTTGATGTGTCCGTGGGTAGAAATCAGGTGGATAATTTTTGAATACGTAGGAGTGTACACATGGACACTAGATTTTGGGTGGTTTAGCTGTACGCCAAGTATAATGTACATGTGTACGGTTATGGTTAAGTGACCCAATATATGTTTTAAGAAAGTAAATAATTTGTAACCCAAGATATGTTTAAGAAAGTAACCCAATACTTGTAAATTAACCTAAAACAAAAAGAACAAAAACTTGATGGTTGAGGGTGAGGATATAGAATTCAATTGGATAAGTTGAGACCAAAACATCAACACGTCCCGCATTTTATGGGTTTCGAGGACCTTTCGTCTGAGTGGGCTGCAATTGTATGTGATGGTGAAATTCTTTCCCGGATATCTTCATGTTGTACATTGTGTAGGAAGCCTGGTGAAAGATATATGAGACTTCGGAGAATTATCCAAATGGACACGGCGATATATAGTATCCGCACATACATCGCTAAAAGTGTACAAGTGTACGGTAACGGACGTGTGTACATCATAAAGTGTGCAGTAGTATAGGTGTGTACAACGTAAAATGTACATGTGAACGGTTGTGCACAATGAAATAATTAATCACCCAGATTGTTTGCGCAAGCTACAAACCCAATACATGTTCAAGAAAGTTATTACATGTAAATTTGCCAAAAAAAAAAATGAGCTGAAGATTGTTAGCCAAGGGTGAATGCGCTATCCAAAAAGTAGGTCCTGTGGATATAGGATTCACCACAGTCAAATAGGGACACTGCAATTGGTTCGGTTGTGACCAGGATAGCCACACCGCCCACATTTGTTAGGAACTAGCTTTTTCTTCTTAGGGGCCTGCAATACAAAGCAAAGGTTAAAGTTTTGGTTCTATAAAGAAAGTTTAAAAATTGTAGGTGAAGGTGAAAATCTTACCGGGATCTCGCCCGTTGATTCAACACGCTTATCCTTTGGGCGTCCAGGTGGGCGTCGAGTTTGTGGGGGAAGAATGAAGACAAATGTGATCAAATCGGGGATAACATGGTCTCCGAAGGGGGCCTCAGGGTATATGACTCCCGCGTATGTGTCAATCCATGATTGTACTTTGTAGCAGTCTCCGAAAAGCTGGACATAGGGGAGCCCTATAGATTCTGCAGCCAACAGTGCATGTCCGCAAGGGATATGGAGCTTCTGGAAGACTTGACAGGTACAAATTTTTGTCTGCAGCGAAACCGTGTTGGGATGTCCGAAAAAACCCTTAATTTGGTAGCTCCAGTCAGTGATGTTTGATATCTTACTGCCTTTGGTAAGCCTGATGTGTGTCTCCATAACCTTCTCAACCTCAGGTGTAACAAAACCCTTATACTTTGCTGATTAGGTCCTTCTCGCAGAGAACCAGCGAGTCAACATCCGCTGTATAAACATGAACAACTCAATTATAGGAGAAGATCTGGATTTGGTAAGAGCATTATTGAGTTGTTCAGCAATGTTTTTGGTTAGAAGGTTGTAACGCTTTCCTGGAAAGTAAGTCCTAGACCATTTTGCAGTGCTAATTCTTTCAAGGTATTTTACGTAAGCACCATTTGCTTGCCTTATTTTCCCGTAGCACATGTCGAAATCTTTGCGGTGGTAACTGAATGCAGCCTCACAAACCATTTTTGCTAGGCCTTTGTTTTTGTATCGGGACACAACATTACGCATCAAGTGGACTATGCATGCTCCGTGGTGGGCCTTCGGAAACAATGTTCGCTTGGCTTTGATAATGGAAGAGTGACGGTCTGAAATGATGGAAAGGGCATTTGAATCAGCAATTATCCTTTCAAGCTTGGTGAAGAACCATGTCAAGGCGTGCTCAGTTTCCCATCAACAACAACAAAAGCCAAGGGAAAAACTTGGAAATTAGCATCTTGACCGCTAGCAGTGAGAAGTACCCCTTTGTATTTCCCCGAAAGGTGTACCATCAATAACAAGAACATGGCGTAGACGACAAAAACCATGTATTGAAGCTCCAAAAGCAAGGAAGGCATACAAGAAGCGTGTGTGACCTTCTAAATCAAGCTCAGTTTCAATTGCAGTTACAATGTCGGGGTTGGTTGCTTTGAGCCTCTCAAAATAGGAGGCCAGATTAAGATAAGAATCCTCAGCTTTGCCAATTATGTCATCTACAGCTTGTTCTTTGGCCCTATGGCATTTCATGTATGAAGCAGATATGCCAAGGTCTTCCAAAACCATTTGCTGAAGCTGTAGAGATTTAGGACCGTTGCTGGGTTGCTGTAGCGAGAATGATAGACATGTGCAATGACTTTGGATGTGGCCTTCTTGCTATAAAGGTTGTGCTTTCTAAAGTGCAATAGTGGAGAAGTTGAGCCTTTTTTTATAGTGTAGTAACCACAATTCGTTAGCTCTTTTGACAATATGCGTCAGTCACAACGAGTATCATGACAACTCAGAACAAACGAATCCATGGTGGTCCGAGATTGCATGAAATAGAATTGTTGCTTGATTGCATTTATAGCTAGGCCAATTTGACAGTCTTGCTTCGTTGCATATAGTTTCCCGACAAATGGTTCCTCGTCATTGTCGTCTATATTCAAGTCAGGTACATCTTCAGCTTCATATGAAAGGTCATCGAAAAGTGGTGGGATGTCAAATTCCTCATCACTGATCTCTGAGAGTGGCCTCGTCTCGCGCACTGGAGGGGTCGGGTGGGGAGGTTGGGGTGACTTTGACGAAGGCGGTTTTGGTGTACTTGTGGACGGGGTATGTTGTTGTCCATGTGGATAACTGGAATGAAAGTCACTAGGTAGGGATGTACATGTGGACGTCGAAGGTTGATGTCCATGTGGAGGTCTGGGATAATGTGCGCCGTTTTGGTCTGGTTCAGGCTTCCAATAGGTGGGTAGTTCTCCGGATACAAGCACAATATGGTCAAACGCATCGCCAGTGGTGCAAGGAATGATATGTGGAGCAGTTTTTGGAACATGGATGCCAGCCATGACCTCGGCAGCATCAGAACCACCCAAGTCGTTGTCGAGCAAAGGGTCCCAGAAGTCATGGTTGTATCCATGTGGTTAGACTTCTTCAATGCCTAGAGGCAATGAAAGTCTCTAAACCATTTCCCTCTTCCTCTTCGAACTTCCAAATGTCAGGAATGTTGTCAGGATCTTCTTTGAACATCTCTTGTAGCATCTCGTCTCCACATGAATTGCTTCATCGATAAGTGAGAAATGAGGGATCTTCGATGGAAGTCTCTCAGGACTGGTGGCTGTCTTGTTCGGTTGTGTAGGAATAGGTTCGAGGAAATCATCATCATCAAAAAGGGAAAACCCAGGAATTTTGACGCAGCAGTTGAAGGTGGGGAGTTACTACTTGCAGGGGGACGGGGACCAGGGAAACGGTTGAAAAAGGTGGGTTTTTTTGGATAGGTTGGTTAAGCGTAGTGAAAGGGAAAAGGTTCTCATCTGCTTGGCTCTGGTTGTATGTTGAAAGTGACAAACAAATTCATTCCCTTGTGAGCTTCAAAATGACGGTAGAAGTACGAAATAGACTCATCATGGTGAGCATTACCGGCGGTGTTGAAATACCGGTTGCAAGTTCCTTCGTGTTCGGCGGCCAATAGCTCAGTGAGAGGGACTGGGAAACTGCACTGTTCGCGAAGAACTCATTCAATACATTTTTCTAGAGTTCAAGCAACAACATTGCGACACGAATTGTGACGATCCTTGACATGTGTGCTTGTCGATAAAGAATGTCCAGAATCCCATCGTCGGAGGGCTTCCATTCGCCATCGATAACCATACAGTGCTCTTCCATTCGATGGAAGAAATCTACAAGAAGAAGAAATAAAACATTGGTTAGGGACAGCGAATTACAGAGCAAAAGAAGATTAACCAAGGTTACCTCACAAAACTAAACTTAAAATCCAGTAAACAAAGAACACTTTACAGGTTTGATTACAAAATTTCTTTGTTCATCAACACAAAACGACAGGGAAGAAAGTGGATAATGGGAAATTGATCTAGGCCGTCGAAATAGGAGGGTAGGAAGCTGTCTTTTCCATATCTGGGTAAGTCAATCTCAGCCATCGAAATATAAACAAGATCAAGGGCTGGGGTTTAATCCCGCCAAAGATGGATCTACTTAGCCTAATGGAACTACTAAATTGGAGGTGAGTTAGTTAATGCCCAACTCAATTACTTAAGAAAAGTATGTATGTATACAAATGTGTCCTACACTGTAATTAAAGTTATCGAGAGTGACCTGGTATGTAAAATGTTTCTAAATATAAAAGGGTATGTCTTTTCATCCTAAACACTATTTTTTTGTGTCTTTTCATTCTAAACATTATATTTTCTTAAAAATATTGTTAAAATGTATAAAGAGGTGTTCCCTAGAAACATGCTTAATATATATATTCAAGGATGGATTATTGGTTGACTGTTCATGATTTGCTAAACTGATAAGTCACAATATTTACAACTTTTAGACCATGTTATGACCCCTATTTAGAGTATATTATGTGTGTATGAGGTTGTTTTAGAGTGTTTTCAAGTTTATGTACGTTTTGGAGAACTTTGGTGATTCTGGAGGTTTTTTAGATGTAGAACTGGACAGACGTGTGATAAAGGATTTTACTCTATCCTAATCAAATTAGTATAGATGGCTGTCAATCCAATCTTAAGTGATCATGATGCAATGAAAATATAAGTATAAACTTAATCTAAGTGCAATCGGTTTGATGTGTGGGACGAAGTAACCAAAGAACACACGTGTGAAAACTAGAATTATAAATCAACTGGGAGGCAAAGAACCCATGGGTAAGGTTTTGACTTTGGGTGATTAAGATCTAAGATAGATGAATAACATTATAATCATTCCGGTCCTACTAGTCTAGACGCACCATTAAAGTAGTTCTTTATCAAGATAAAAGTTCACTTTATTTCAATCACTAAACATCAAATGTCTTTGGTCTAGTTAAATCAGAAATCATTAAGAACATGTCTATTAACTATCTAAAACTTCCCTAACATCAATTGTCATTGGTTAAGAAAGTAAAGAGAATTATCGCTTTGGTTCAGACATTTCATCGAACACCTTTCGGGTACAAACTGCCTAAGGATCTAGATTAAGTGATCAAGTCTAATCTAGCATTAGGGACATTCGATAATCATGGAACATGAATGATCTAACACTAAACTTTCTAACCTACTACCTAATCAACCTAGATCACCCTAACCCATGAATCCTAAAGATGACTACTCACTAGCGAACATGATGAACTCAAAAACCATAGATGAATCAGAGTTAATCATTTCTAATGAATCTGAATAATCAATGAATCAGAAATAAGAATATCAAAAAGGATTCAAGATTCAATCTTTTTTCACCAAGAGTAGTCTATGTCTTAGATAAAACCAGTGTGTCCTAAAAACTAGATTTAAAGAGTATATATAGTAGTTTGAAAATGAGCCGGGTCAACCCAACAAGCCTGGGCCAACCCTTGAAATCACAGCTTCAACGTCTGTAGCGACCATGATTGATCGTTAGGCCATGTCGCTACAGTGCCCGCATGTGAGTCTAGCGACTTGTCTTGGTCGCTACGGGTTCCACATTTCTTATGTGGGTTTGTAGAGACCACGCATGGTCGCTACAACATTCGCATTTCTCCTATGGGTCTATAGCGACCACTCGTGGTCCTTACACCCCTCTTTTGCTCCAAACTTCACTTCCTTAGCCTCAATTGCCTCCAAACTCACCAATAAACATCTCCAATACCTGATATAGACAAATGTAATGGAATGCAACCTAAACATGCCTAAATGATATCCTATATGCTAAATATACATCAAAAAGGATGACCAAAACCATGCAAATATGTAAGATATCAACTCGTCAAATGTTTAGCTATGGATGGAGGTCTACCCTTGGTGCGATTGAGCTGATGTTTTGAAACAAGAAATAGAATTGAGTTACCTTTCCAATTACCACCAGTTTGAGGTCAATCATCATCTATAACAGAAGTTATGCATGCTTTCTTATGCATAGTTTAATTATGTTGGTTGGATTTAAACCATGTTGAATCGGGATGGGCTTTGCAAAAGGGAATTAAAGAAATTCCAAGTCGTGAGAAATGGGGCAGTAGCTATTGATTGGTAAGTGTAATATTACGTTAGTGTTGTTATAAAACTGCCTTAATAAGTAACTAATTTAAGTTCCACGTCTTAGAATGAACATTGTATATAAAAATTATTTTACATATTGTTACTTATTTTATGGATTTTATATATTATAAAAAAACAAAATAATAGATCTGTATTAAATAATCAAAAATAATAAATTATTATGTATATAATTAAATTGTCACAAACATATCAAAACAATCAGTTTTATTTGTTTACCATTATTTTATTATAAATAATCTAAACAATCATTATTATATTTTGTATGTATATAATTACATTTAAGTGATATTAATATCGTATATAATATATTTAAATACAAATATCTATTAAATAAGTTTTTTTAATCATATGGTTTAATGACTATCTATAGCTTTTTTAAAAAAATTATAAACATTTGATAACAAAACTTTCAATGTACGAATTTAATAGTTTTAGTAATTATAACCGTTCTTTAAAATTTACTTGCAAATTACAAAATTAAAATATTCGTGTATTTTATATGGTATATAATTTAATATATATTGTGATGAATATATATTAAATAATAATTTTTACTTATATAATTTACTATTCATAACTTTTTATAATAAAAGTTTTAAACCTTTGATCACAAAATTTTAATGTGTAACTGTTAACAGTTTTAGTAATTTGAAATTAT
Organism: Moricandia arvensis; assembly: GCA_905132765.1. Lineage (NCBI taxonomy): Eukaryota > Viridiplantae > Streptophyta > Magnoliopsida > Brassicales > Brassicaceae > Moricandia > Moricandia arvensis. The sequence continues at coordinate 15,140 of CAJHQP010009272.1, forward strand.
TTTAAAATATCAAATTATAACATAAAAAAATATTTATTACATGGTTAATATGATTGTTTATTTATTTTAATAATATAAAATTAAAAACAACATATTTTTTTATTAAATATTTATTATTAAAATCATTGATTGTCAAATATATATATACTTTTTAAAAAAAAATTTATGGGTTTGGAAAACAAAAATCACAATGTAATGTTTTACATTTTTTTCTTTTTATTTGGTTTAGCAATTTTACTTTGATTTTATTTAAATTTTCCATAAAGTTAAAATTAAATTTTATAAAAATATGTTTTTAATTATATTATATTATATATTTATTTTTATTTTAAATCTGTTTTATCACATAATTTTAAACATAATTTTAAATATATATATATATATATTCTAATAATATAATATTCATGTGCCATGTAATAATAATAAAATTTAAATAAATATTCTTTTATATATTTTAAATATATTTTACAATGGCAGTTATAAATTTTATATCATAATTTCATCGGTTTCGAATTATGGTTTTATATTCATTTTTATGTTTTGCTTAACTTATTTATTTTACATTTTACTTTTAATATTGTTTTTCAAAATTTGAGCTATGAATTACTAATATATTAAATAATTATTTAAAAAATTACATTAATGGTAATATGAATTAATTGTCATTTTCATATAAAAATATTGTCAAAAATATAACTTTTATAAGGAAAATTGCACAAGGAATGTTCTTTAGGGAGGGGTATTAATAGGTTTAGTGTACCTTTGGCTTTGTTATAGAGGAAGCAGAGGTCGTGCGGGAGAGTTGCAAGACAAATGGTGAAAAGGAATAGTAGCTACAAAGATGGAATCAAATGACAGGATGGATCATGCTATGAAGCAGTAAGATCAGTCTTTTCCATTGCAAATTATCAAAATCCTTTTTCTCGACATTTGAGTAATTTTGATATTGTTATAAGTGTTTACAAAATTTAAATAATTTCAAAATGTGTTTTCCCTTTCCAAAACTAAATTTATTAACTGTTTAACTGTACTAATTAAGAAACTTTAAGCAACATGAATGTTTTAATTCAGTTACAAAAAAAAAAAACAATGAATGTTTAATAACATTTTTCTAACTCTAGTATACAAACAAACGATACTGAAACCCCGTGTTGTGTTCAACATAATATCAAATATAAATATTACACATGCACACGTAGTGAACCTAACCTGCTTTTAAAGTAAACATGTGCTCTTTTTAAGCACAAAGTAAACATGTGTTAATGTTGAGATTTCTTATAGTAAATAACAAAAGAAAAGAATAAAATATTCATTCAGATTTAAAGATTTAACCTACTGAATTTTGTTAATCATCAAAAACTAATATCGCTTAGAATAACTATTGAAAATAGTAAGACCAATTTAAAATACTATTTTTATACAAAATAATATATTTATCTGAAATTAGATTCATTTAACTACTCTTCAAATGAATAATCTTAAAGCTAAAATCATATGATGTATATATATAGTAGCATGCACTAAAACACACAATATCTAAAAAAATTTAAGCTCATCAATTTAAAGAATTGCAATAAAATCTCAATTATCATCTAACTCTTTATTATCTTAGACATTTTACGATTTTTAGTGAAGATAATGTAAAACAATTTTGATATATATATAATATTAATAATAAAAATAACAAATATAAATAATATGCGCATATCGCGGGAAAAAAAATCTAATTTATTTAAGAACTGTATTAGGTAGTTGATTTGACATTGTAATCCTGAATAAATGTCTAAATATCCAAATATTTCTAATGACATAAATTGTAAATAACATATCAACAAAATTTTAATTCTGTATAGTGCTTCTAATTTAATTAGATAGATTTGATTTCGTTTTCAAAAAAAAAAAAAGAAGAAGATAGATTCGGTTTAGTTGCAACTTCTAATTGTCACTATTATGACGGTGGAAAACCCATTTAAGATTTTGACGTCATTGCGACATGGATTGGCAGTGCCAATAGTTTTTCATTAACACATTAATATAAATATTTACCATTTAGTGAATTGGGATTTCATTTTCATTATTTCTGGTATCTCGCTTAATCGAAATAATGAGATATTCAAGAAACTACGATCAAAGTAGCATGCCTTTTGGTATTGTAAAGGGTCACATTTTCCCAACTCACTAGGTACGTGAGAAAATCCTCAGCAACTAACACGAACCTTTTGAAGGGGGATTACACCCTCAACAAAGCCCATCAAATACATAATTCAACCTAATTCAAACAGGTAAATTAATTAAGCATAACTTGTCCCAAAACAATCCAAGTATTGGGGTCCAACTAATTAAATCAGTGTAAACTAAGAGTTCGTCAGAACAGAGTATAAAGAGAAAGAAGAGCAAAAGAATGAGGGGGTACTTAGAAACTAAAAAAAGACAAAGGCGGGTAGAACAAGGGTTTATCATCTTTGATTCTTTTTCTTTTTCTTAATTCTTTGATTTTTTTTCTTGCTGAAAACATTGTCTCTTCTTTTGCTCATCAAACGATGTTTCTTGTAATATGTGACACGTTTGATCAATAAAACGTCATTTAAATATCTCGACATCGTGTTGCATACTCTTCATACTCACTGAACACATATTCAACATAACTGACCCACAATGGTTCACATACTAATGGATATTGACCAATCAAAATACAAATAATTTGCTACTAACACAATAAGTACAAATAGATTGAAAAGTACAAATGACAGATGTTGGAGTGACAAAGTTCAACTCCCGTAATGAATCAATCCAGTTTCCATACAACCACAACATTCTCAAATTGGTATGTTTTCAATGAGCAAAGAGACGATGTGGTCTTTCAAGAACTCGGGGTGGGTGTAAGAATCTTCGTACCTATAGACCACATCGATGATACGCGAAAGGTTGAGAATTCGCATCAAGAAAGGGAAACGAAATGAGTGAGGCCGCATTAGCTCTTGGTTCAACTCCTTCCATGCATTTGAAACAATCTTGAATAATCCTTCTACGGCTAATTCCTTTGAAACACAAAATTGCTTCATGTAACAATCGACCCCTGTCGCTACATGCTCCCTTTTGTGTTCAAACTGCAACCATGATATGTCAATCGTATTCAATACTTTGGCAAAAAATTATTTGTTCTGAGACATACATGTATATAGTTTTTTTTTTTTTTTAACTTTAATATACTTTATTATGGTGAGGATTCTAGAATTGAAGTTTGTGCCCACCTCGTAGCTAGTAATGTCATCTGTGAATCGACATATAATCTCAGCTGCTACCCTGATTTTAGGATGCGAACTTAACCATTCAAAAGCATCAAGTTTCGCCACATCTCCCATTCCCACGAATGTCACGGCCATTATGGCATAGTAAGCAGAAGACAAAATAGCATTCTCTTTATACTCGTCAAATTTTGCAGTATAATCCTTGTTCAACCAGTTAGCCTCTTTCATATATCCATTGGCTGTTGATTTTAACTGATTATGAAAAAAATTAATCAGGTATGGATATATAAGAGTATTTAAAAAAGAAGATATTTGGTATATTTTATTCTTAAGGTCTTAACTGATTTCTTAAGATGAAAGCCACAACCTGACCTTCCTTCCTTCTCAAGCTCCTTCTCGAGTTTATCATAGAAATCTACAATGACACGGTAAAGATGTTCATGCTGTTCAGGTATCCCTTTAGGTGCTTCTGGAAGCCACCTGTATTAAAACCAGCCTTCTTATAAGCCAGACATCGAAAATACAAAATATATGAAAATCTTTTATGTTTTTGCAGAACGAGTACTTTTCCAATGCATATGTGAAAATCTCAACTTCTTCTCTTGTTCCATACGCATCATACATATCATCAAGGGCCGTGAGTAAGATGACTACACAAGCTAATAAAACTCGTGCTTGAGAATATTCTGGTTCAAAGTATGTTCCAATTGCCCACAAGCACGCCTCGGCTACTCTGTGTTTTGTATATGTCAGTTTAGATTCAAACTCCATTTCTTTGTGCCACCTGAATTGTAATGAAGAAAATCAAGATCATGCTAGACTCACACGTGTATGTAGATGTGTTGCCGAGGCTGTTTTGATGTCATTTTCATGATATAAATCGTATCTATCTTATTAAAGCAAAGCAGAATCCTATTTTTAAACTTAATTTTTTTTTGTAAGTTTTTAAATTAAATACACATTTTTACTTAATAGTTAAACCTTGTTAAGAATGTATGGGGGAATTGTCTACTTTTATTGCTTGTAAAGGTTGTATATCTCGAGTACAAGGAGGTCCCTTTATATATAGGGACCAAAGGTAAATACAACAAGGAATAGGATAATAACCATAAAGTATATTCCCCATATATCTAGGAATAGATAAGTGTAAACCCCTTAGGATTAGGTCTCGCCATGTCTATCCATATCCGGCCAGGAAGTAGCTTGTCCTTATCTTCATTTCCTTGTCTCCATTTCCATGATGGTTATTGCATCCATACTAAACGGTTTATAACACTCCCCCTTGGATGTTATAACCATCTTGAGTTCATAATACGTTTTGATGTGTTGCCTCATTAAAACCTCTCTATGGTAAACCCAAAACCCAATATGGTAAAAAGGGAAGCCATAGACAGGAAAAAGAGTACAACCGTATTACTCCCCCTGTTTTGTACCTCCATGCACGTCCTTCAATCTTCTCATTCCTATCTTGTGAATCAGCTTTCTGAATGTAGAGGTTGGCAAAGACTTGGTGAATAGATCAGCTGAATTCTCACTTGAACGTACTTGTACCACTTGAACTTCATTCGCCTTTTGCAACTCATGAGTGAAGAAGAATTTCGGCAAGATGTGTTTTGTTCTATCACCTTTGATGTAGCCTTCCTTTAGTTGAGCTATACACGCAGCATTGTCTTCATGGATGATGGTCGGCTCTTGTTTCCCATCGATCATACCACTATCGACCATGATGTGGTTCGTCATCGACCGCAACCAAACACACTCCCTACTTGCTTCATGGATCGCCAATATTTCTGAATGGTTGGATGAAGTTGCCGCCATGGTTTGTTTCATTGATCTCCACGAAATTGCTGTTCCTCCATTTGTAAACACATATCCTGTTTGTGACCTTGCATTGTGTGGATCAGACAAGAAACCTGCATCTGCAAAACCAATTAACCCCTCATTGGGTTGGTCAGTTTGGTTAGAATAAAACAAACCTAAATCCTTCGTTCCTTGCAAATAACGAAGTATATGTTTGATTCCGTTCCAATGTCTCTTGGTCGGACAGGAACTAAATCTAGAAAGGAGGTTCACGGCAAAACAGATATCTGGTCTCGTGTGGCTAGCCAGATACATCAACGCTCCTATGGCACTTAGGTACGGCACTTCTTGGCCAAGGACCTCTTCATTGTCCTTCTTTGGACCATATGGATCAGTGTCCAAACCAAGTGACCTCACAACCATGGGGCTCGACAATGGGTGAGATTGGTCCATACTAAATCGTTTTAGTACCTTTTCAGTATATGCCTTCTGATGCACAAGGATTCCATTGTTCACATATTCAAGTTGTAAACCCAAACAGAATTTCGTTTTGCCTAGGTCTTTCATTTCGAATTCTCTCTTCAGACATTCGACTGTTTGGTTTATCTCCTCAGGGGTTCCAAGGATGTTCAAATCATCCACATACACTGCTATTATCACGAAGCCCCGGTCGAATTTCTTTATGTAGATACACGGGCTGATTGGGTCATTTCTATAGCCTTCTTTGATCAAGTACTCACTTAATCTATTGTACCACATTCGACCTGATTGTTTCAAACCGTAAAGCGCTTTATTCAATCTTATGCAGTGTTGTTCTCGAGAACCTTTCATTTCTGGTAATTCCATACCCTCTGGGAGTCTCATATATATCTCATTATCCAGTGGACCGTATAAGTAAGCAGTTACGACATCCATTAACCGCAAATCTAATTTCTCTTTCACAGCCAAACTTATCAAGAATCTGAAAGTCGTTGCATCCACCACAGGGGAATACGTTTCTTCATAATCGATTCCAGGTCTTTGGGTAAATCCTTGTGCCACAAGCCGTGCTTTATATCTCACGATTTCACCCTTTTCATTTCTCTTCCTCACAAAGACCCATTTGTATCCAACTGGCTTTATATCTAGAGGCGTCCTTATTATTGGACCAAAAACCTTCCTCTTCCTACAAGAGGTTAATTCCACGTTTATAGCCTCTTTCCACTTTATCCAATCTGATCGTTGGGTGCACTCAAATATCGACGTGGGTTCTCGATCCTCATTTCCATTCATGGATCCATATTCATTCATAATCTCAAGTGCTACACAGCATGCAAATATCTCATCAATGTCGACTTCATTTCTGTTCCATTTCTTTCCAGACATGATATAGTTCATTGAGATCTCATCATTTCCACGAGTTGGTCCATCATTTCCTGGAGGTTTGGCGTCCCAAACATCATTTCCAGGAACCTTTGGCTCGTCCATGTCTGTGGTTTCCATTTCCATATTCATTTTCATTTCCTCGGTTTCATTTTCTGCACCTTTCTTAAGTTTCCGAGGCTTCTTATCTTTGGAACCTTTTGGTCTACCACGTTTCAATCGTGCCATAGACTCTGTAGCACATTTCTCGTGTCCACCTTGGACATCAATCTTTATAGGTGCATTCACGGCTGGAATGTGTGACCTTGTCACTCTATTCGGGTCAGCAAAGGAATCTGGCAATTGGTTAGCTAACTTTTGCATATGTATAATCTTTTGGACTTCTAAATCACATTCTTGAGTCCGAGGATCTTGCCAATCAAGGGATGTCTGATTCCATGATATTTCTTTCATCAGCCGGTTCTCATTTCCTCCTAATGTTGGATAGTCGGATTCATCGAAATGACAATCCGCGTATCTAGCCTTAAACAAATCACCCGTGGTCGGCTCTAGATACTTTATAATCGTGGGAGAATCATATCCAACATATATCCCCATCCGTCTCTGAGGTCCCATCTTTGTTCTATGTGGTGGTGCAATGGGAACATAAACGGCACATCCAAATGTTTTGAGATGGGAAATGTTTGGCTCATGACCCGTTAACAATTGTGATGGGGAATATTGATGCTCACTAGATGGCCTGATGCGAATCAATTCTGCTGCATGTAAAACCGCATGTCCCCAAGCTGAGACCGGGAGTTTTGATCTCATAAGCAATGGTCTAGCAATCAACTGAATCCTTTTTATAAAAGATTCGGCCAAACCATTTTGTGTATGTACATGTGCCACCGAATGTTCAACACTTACCCCCATGGACATACAATAAGCATTAAAAGCTTGGGACGTAAATTCACCAGCGTTATCAAGACGTATTGTCTTTAATGGAAAATCTGGAAAATGTGCTCGTATTCTTATTATCTGTGCAAGTAATCTTGCAAACGCCAAATTTCGAGAGGACAGTAAGCACACGTGTGACCATCTAGTAGATGCGTCAATCAGGACCATAAAATATCGAAATGTCCCACATGGTGGGTGTATGGGTCCACATATGTCCCCTTGTATCCTTTCCAGAAAATGTATCGTTTCTTTGGTCACTTTCACTGGTGATGGCCGAACTATGAGTTTCCCTTGTGTACATGCTACACACGTGAGATGTTTTGGGATAACTCCTTTTAGATTGTGCCCATTTGTATTATTGATAAGCTTTCGCATCATGTTCTGACCTGGGTGGCCAAACCGGTCGTGCCATTTAGTATAATCGGTAATCATTTCCTTTACCGTGGCATTTGCCTCTATCACGCTGATCTTTGCATAATATAGACCAGTAGAGTATGCAGGTATAGTTTCCACGATTTCTTTATTGCCATGGTCAATTTTCACAATCAGAAGGAATTCTTTCTGTCCTTCGCCCTTTGTCTCAATATGGAAACCATTCATCCTTATATCTTTAAAACTCAATAGAC
>CAJHQP010009273.1:0-23104 GCA_905132765.1 Moricandia arvensis
CCCCGCCGCCAGTGGCTAGTGTTGAAATCATTAGTCGAAGGTCTTATAAACAATGTTTAGTCAAGTGAAACACACGGTTCTCTTTTACAGCCACAAGAGATCAAGCATCTTGAATTGGGGTATATATAAACCATCACAGTTCTATAAGTGATTGGTTCTTGTAATGCATCTAGTGGAGTTTGGAATCAAGAATTCTCCACGAGGTCTGATAGCCTCGTGGTATAAATTGCTTGTAGTTCATTAGCTTGATATTGACAAGTAACAGTGATGCTTAAGTTTAAGATTCATATAAGCTGAAACGTTACAAAGTTGTATCAGCAGCATCATGTCAATAGTCGCCCCATGATTAATTTAAGCTAAGAGAGGAAGGTCAGAATGTCTAACAAATGAATTGAACATGGCACATGTTGATGCGTACAGGAAACTTCTCGCTTTGCTTAGCGTCAGCATTTTGGCACTCCGAGCGTACAGGGGTCTGATAGATGATCCTACATGGATGAGAAGCTGCCAAAAGATCATTAACTGCAAAAGAACGAACTTGAATCAGCGCATGAAATTTCCATTTAAAGTGTTTAATAGCGAGTTGCATAAACCACTTCCAAGCATAGACCGAGTCAAGTTGAGAATTAGAGAAAGATTTATTAGTGTTGAACGTGGAAATAAGTCTACGCTAGATACACACTATGAGACACAACATCAATCGTTGCCGTCAACGATTGAATAAGCTGTAATTGGAGATACTCTTTCTCAAAACATAATCTATCTTCAGCTAACGGTTGTATATATTCAGATGTCTGATTCCAAAAGCATCGATGAGAACGTCGCATGACTTTCCTGAAGCTGTGGCTGAACCTAAACAGCTATACAAGTAGATGTTGCTGCCAGAGCGTACAAACTATCCTACTATTAAGTTTATTGTCACACATGTATGATAAGCTCAAAGAAACTCTAAGAAAGTATAGTAGGGACACTCTAACTGTCTAGGTGAAGTACTAGAGTTGCAAGATCAAAAAAAGGGAGTTCGATTTCGAAAGCGAAAAGGTTTTATATTATGTAATGAGAAGTATTATATGTTGATAGAGGCCAAATCAATTAAGCAGGTCAAACCAACGGCAATGGTCCAAACAGAATGATGGACGATAAAAGAGCATAATTGCCGAAGGTAACAAGTTTGCTATCTAATACAAAAGAATAACAAAGGCTGATCTATTTGTGGAAAGGAGAGGGGCACTCAAAAAGGAATGTCCTAACTAGAAAGACCTGAGAACTCAACCAACATAGTAGAGAAACATAAACAACATGTCGGTATTAACAGCAACCACCCAAGACAATAAGGAGAATGAGTTATGGAATTCGGTTGTTCTTCTACACATAACTCACCGATAAATAAATTGTTATTCTGCATGTAGAAGGATTCAGTGAGAAAGGTATTTATGCGCAAACAATACACACTTCATATCCAAGAATTGAGAACGCATAAAAGATAAAAAACCAGATGGCTTCCAAATGTAGTCCTGATTGCGTGTGAGATATATGCCAGCCTGCGCTTGCTCAGCTCAGCTCACAGTGAGCTGCGACTGTTTTATGAGCTAGTTCAGGTCTCAACTCATCTATAATATGAGCTTTAATATGTAAACTCGAACTCATATCATCTAGATCATGAGTTAAATGAGCTACTCATGCATCTATTAGTGTAAAAAAATATAAAAACTATTTAAAGTACTATATAATATTATTCGAAATTTTAAATATATATAGTCCAAAACAGTAATATTAAATATTAAATAAATCAACACTTAAAATGACATTAAACTAAACTAATGCATCCAAAATCCATATTCCGTTCCTTGCAGAGTCGTGAGACAATTCATCCTTCAAAGTTCTCTTCATATGTCATATCAATCATAAAAATAAAATAAGATTCATTTATAAATTTAGCGATCAATAAAGTTTGTGAGAAATTGATGAGTGGTAACGTAGTGGATTAGTATAGAAGAGTTAGATAATTTCTATTTTGTTTTTAAATAATATTCTTTTCTTCTTCTAAAAAGTTGGAGACGTTCAAAAAAAATATTTACTTATTTATGTATGTTTTACATTGTTTAATATAAAAGATAAATATGATTACTATGAGAAATTATCTTGTTTAAGCAATATTTGTTGTACATTTTAATTATAAAGATAAATACGGAGGTAATATAGAAATTATCTTTCAGCATAAGAAAAAATAGAAGTTATCCAAAATAATATATTTAAATATATAATTGTAAGTATAAAAATGATTAATAGCTTCATGATCTGACTCATGTTCATAAAGCTCGTTCATATAACTCGTGATCTAATTTAGCTCGATACAATAAAATCATTATTAAATGCAGCCTAAAACAATAGAGATCGTACTTGTGAAAAATTGCAGCTGAGCTGAGCCAGCTCATGAGTTCTAGCCTCAATTTGACACCAGGGATGAGCACAAAATTGGTGATTTCATCATGAATGCTAGAGACTCCATGTTGGCAGGTATGAATGTAAAGATCTTATGCGCTTCACTTCTACAAGGCATGATAGACAGCGTATCTCTCGGGCAAAATAATCATTATGCTTATATTAGCTGTTAGGAATGTTGTTAGAGGAAGCAAGCTCTTCACTGACCAATGTGATCAGAAAGTCTTTGGCATTCAAGACTGCGACACATGAACTTCGAGAACATGCAAAGTTTTACGCTAAGGAAGGATATGTGCATGAGAAAGAAGTGGACGAGCTAAAATCCTGCGAAAATTGCTAGCGGGAAATCCATAGCAAATTTTACGGCTTTTATAATTCATGTTAGCCAAGGAATCCTATAGACGACGTGCATTCAAATAGTGTGGGTTCGTCATTAATGCTAAAACAGTTTGGGAGGCATCAAGTACTTCGTGACCTTCATTGATGACTACTCTAAGAAAGCATGGCTAATATCTAAAAGAATATGAGTGGACGTATTCTCAACGTTCAAATAATGGAAGGTCACTGTTGATACTCAGACAAAAAGGAAGATCAAGTGTTGAGAACAAAAAATGGTATGGAATTTTGCAATAGAGAGTTCGATGGCATTGCAAAGAAGCATGCATTAAGAGACATTAAGACTTGTACTTACACTCCACAGAAAAATGGAGTGTCAAAGAGGATGAACATAACTATAATGGATAAGGTAAGGTGTATGCTTGCTGAGGCATGGCTGGGTCAAGCTTCTGGGCTGAAGCTGCATCTACAACTATCTACCTTATAAATAGGTCCCCCAATTCTACTATGAACTTCAAGTTACCTGAAAAATCCTGGTCAGGTTCCAAAACTGATTCGAAGCACCTAAGACGGTTTGGATGCTCAGCTTTTCTTCATGTCACCGAAGGAAAAAATAAAACCTAGAGCTATAAAGGGTGTACTCATGGGATACCCGTTTTGGTACAAAGGGATACATGGTCTGGATAATTGAGGAAAGAAGGTGTAGAACAAGCAAAAATGTGGTGTTCAGTGAGAATGAAATCTAAAAAATATTACATTTGAACAAGGGTGTAGAAAAGGAAGTTGAATCAGTTGCACAAGATTGAAGTTCAGAAAAAGAAGAAGCCTAAGAAAAGGTGTTGTTTAGTGACGATCTGATTCAGGCGTCCTACCAGTGTTGCTATTGAGATAGAAAGTAATGACATATCAAAATTAGGGGAATGATGTGCAAGAGTCTTCATCATCAGAAAGCTAGAAAGTGAAGTTGAAACAGAGGAAGTTAATGAAACACAGAAGACAATAAACCTCAATCACTGGATGATTATGTTCTTGCAAGAGACATAGAAAGGAGGAGGAATATTGAGACACTCATCTAGGTATGAAGACGAATAATTTGTGGCATATGCTTTTAACTACTATTGAAGACTTGGAAGTTGATGAACTGAGATCATATGTTGAGGCAATGAGAAGAAGAAATAGAAAAGCTGTGGAAAAGGCTGCAAGGAAGAGATGGATTCTCATACTTGGAATTTATCGATAAACCAGACATGCAAAATCTGGTTAGGTGAAATAGACTTTAAGATCAAACCATTCATACCACATATTAGGGATGAGAGATACAAAGGATGATTTGTAGAAAATGGATTCTCACTTATTCGCGATTTGACTAAAAGGAATCTTCTCACCCTTGGTAAAACATGTCTCCATCAGATTCATGCTATTAGTGGTCATCAGCTTAAATTTTGATTTGGAACATATGGATGTTAAAAATGTTTCTTACATGGAAGTCTAGAAGAAAGAATCTTAATGCATTAACTAGAAGGGCTTATACTACCAGGAAATGAAAACAAAGTTTGCCTACTAAGAAATTTTCTATATGGATAAAAGCAATCTCCGAGAAGGTGGAATCAATGGTTTGACAGCTTTATGAAAGATCAATTGTTTAATAGAAGCACCAAGGATCAATTTGTGTACGTTAGAGATGCATAAATTGATAAGGTTGTCTACCTATTGCATTATGTAGATGATACGCTCACTGTATCATGAAGTAAGACAGTTGTTAAGGATCCCAGAGAAAGTCTGAATGGGGAATTCGAAATGAAAGATATGGGAAAGGCTTCACGGATCCTAGGAATGGATATTATCCGACATAGGAAAAGGCACACTAATCCTTTAAGAAGATAGCTATATCGAGAAGGTTTTGAAAACATTTGGGATGCTAGATGCAAGGTCAGTGATCACACCAACTGCTTCTAATTTCAATCTAAGAAGTTTAACTTAAAAGGAATGGAAGCGAGAAGCACCACATATGGGAGACATCCCATATGTAAGTTTTGTGGATAATCTAATATATGTTATGGTCAACTCAAGGCAAAAACTAGCCTTTGTAGTGAGGTTTATTAGTAGATTCATGAGTAAACCCAGCAAATAGCACTATGAGGAAGTTAAATGAGTGTTAAAGTACCTAATTGGAGCATCTAAGTTCAACTTAACATATACAAAGCAAAATTTCTATTATTAAAGGTTACTCAGATTCTTTAGATTACATGCTACGTTATCAAAGTTGGTGGAAGCACATTTCATGGAAATCATGTCTTCAATATATGGTAGCTCTTTCCACCACATAAGCAGAGTAAATGACATTAATCAAAGCATCAAAGGAAGGTGTGTGGTTACAGGATTATGTGTTGAACTAATTTTTAAACAAGGGCAGTGTACAATTGCATTGTGGTTCATAGAGTGCCCTAGCACTAACAATAAATACAGTTCAATACAAAGAACAAATCACAATGATACTAAATTCCATTTCATCACGAACCTAGTATCCAATGTTGATGCATTCCTAAACAAGATCCACACCACTTTCAATCCATCATATTTTCTAACTAAGATGGTACCTGGTGAGAAGTTCCATCTTTGATGCGAGCTTGTTAATCTTCACTGAAGAAAGAACGGCTATGCCAGGTAACTCCATAGTGGAAAGGTGGATCTCGCATAACACATAACAACAACTCAACAATGTTATATGTATTTTTTTCCTAAGGAAAGTCACTCAAAGTGTTATGAAAAGGATTCCCTGGTAAAAGGATGGACCCGTGTTAACAATCACGTAAGGTGGAGTATCAATCACCTCAAAAGCAAACTAGAAGACAAGTAAGTCACTAATAAGAAGGATTCCTCACATGGAAACACAATTCACGACCAGACTTATCTTGTAGATTCCGGTCAAAGGAAAAGAAAAATGCGCAAAGAAAATCCAGTTACCAAGTCGTTAAGACTTATTTTAATACTAAGAAGGCATGACATGAAACAATATTCAGACAACACTTGCTCACAAAGCACAAGGTCACTATCACAGATAGGAGAAGCTTGTGTGAGTTTACCTTATAAGAATCGCCATGGAAGTCAGAATCAAAAACCCAAGTAAACAAGAATCAAGGGAAGGAAGGGACTCTGGTTTGGTCTCACGACCACCGTCATCAAGGTGGATCTCTTGGGAAAAGAACCAAAGCTCATTCTTTTCTGAAACATGCATCACAGTATGAAATACAAGATCGGTTAGTACTTTCATAAAAAACTGAGAGATCACCAGAAATGAAGGTTTCTAGCATAAAAAAAAATTGTCGATGTGAGATACCTCAGTGATTGCAAGCAAAGGTTTGATTCAACTCGAGCTGTCTGATTCAACTCAAGGCCAAAAGTGGAAAACAAAGATGCATCAATCCCCATCGTCTAAGGTGGAGCTCCCATATCCATTGTTGGAGCTTTTCATAAGGAACATGCATCAAGGACGATTGATAAATCAATTAGTTTTCTTCAACAAAGCAATTTCAAAGAAAAGGAGCCGAGGAAGAAGGTCATAGTTACCTGGAAGGTAATGGAGAAGGAAATGGTGGTGTTCGACGGACAGGTTCACAGGAGACAAAGCGGTGATACGCTTTTGTTGGTGGAGATGAAAGAAGGGAGACAAAGAGAGAAGCTGGTGTCTTTCTTTGTTTTCAGAAAAAACAAGAAGAGAGACCACGAGTGACGGCACAAAGGAAGATTTATGGGCCTTGGCCAAACAGGTGGAATTTTGTGTGGTTTGGTCAAGCCCATTTGGCTTTAACGTAGGGCCAACGTGCACATCTTATAGGCATAGGAGTTGTGGGCTTAGTTGATGAAGCCCATTAGGTCGGAGGCTTATATAACAAGTGAATTAGGTCAAGTGAAACACACAGTTCTTCTTCTACAACAAAAAGAGGTCAAGAATCTTAGTTATCCAAGTAAAAGAGAGACAAAGGCATATCGGCATTCGAATAAGCATAGAAAACATAGTTTAGCTCATATTGTTGTAGTTTAGAGGCTTTGATACTAAGCGTATTCTTTTGGTGTTTCTAAGCCATCACAATACTATATGTGATTGGTTCTTGTAACTTTTTATTGATCTATTGGAGTTTTAAAGAAAACATTATCCCACAAAACGTACCGATTAAAAGCCGAAAACTCGTTAACGATGTGTGTGTTCATTAGCTTAATATAAACTTAACAAGTTGATTGCTTAGGTTTAATATTCTTACGAGGCTGAAATATTACAGTTATGAAAATTCCTGTGGATTATCTTTGCTTTTTTGCCTCAAGTTTTACTGATATTGAAAAATTAGGTTTCATGAGTGACGAGGCCTTAGTAGTTATAGTTCATAAGTTTGTTTCAGAGCACCTAAGTTTAACAAAGGATGTGATATTGAATGCCAAAATATCAAGGTATCTTTGCGAATCATATGTATTTCACCAGTAGCTCATCATTACGATTATTGTACGTCTGCCATCATTTCATTGATACAATTATTGCACAATTATTACATAGACATAGTACTTCTACACACCAAAGTAGCTTATAATTTACTACATAAACGTAGATAAATCTGCATTACCAATTACAAAAAGAACTAAAAATATAGAAAAGTACTATCTTCAGAGTCGCTAGTGACAGGCCCGGCCCAGTACTTTCTACTGCCTAAAGCAAAATTAATATTTGGCGCCCCTTACAATCGAACTGAGCACCTGCGACCAAATATTGAACAGCAGAACCACTAGACTATATACGACTTTTGGTAATTGTAGTGCCCTTAAATTGTTAACGTAATTTAGCGCCTAAAGCACATGCTTCCTCAGCTTTAGGTCAGGGCCGGCCATGGCTAGTGAGTATCTTCGTCGGAATCTCCATACAAATAGTCATCTTCAAGAGAGAAGATACGGGTTCAGAGCGACGATCCTTTAGAATGTGTTTCAAAAATGTCACCCACGAACAGGTCAAATAAATAAGTGTACTTCCTGGACGTCCCAAAACACAAAGTCCCTGACACGAGACACTCAAAACATATTCACATAATCCTCTAAGCATTTACTACACACATGAAGAACACTAAGCAATAGTTGAGTAGTGGGATGGAAGCGGAAGATGTTAGACGACATTAACAGATGACACAACATGAGCCATGCAATAGCATCAACAACTCCGACAACTCCAATAAAACATAATGTGTCAGTGAATGTGGAAATTAATAAATCATGTGATGCCCGTACTTTGTAGATAAAAATTAATATAATTTGACAGAAGAGATGAAGGAACCCGATATTCAAATCCACCTAACAACAATTCGAGCAGGCGAAATGCTAAACGGGCAACAAATTAATATAATTAATATACCACCTTCTAAGGCTTCGACAAATATATTGAGACATTTAAAGTGATGTAATTTAAAGTCAAAGTAATAATGCGTATAACATAATAATATAAAACAACGAATCATTTATGAAAACTTAACCATAAAATCAGTTAGCAGGAAATAACATAAACTGTACAACATCATCAAAACAAATCACATCTAAACCCCAAAGTGAAACCGCATCCCAAATGTGAATAATTGAATATATATTTTTTTTATCACATTTTGGATATATACTAACACGTACGATAACGCAACGACAACATAAATGGACGTACTAAATTCAAAATAAAGGGAATGATTTTAAATTAGTATAATAAATACTCATATAAAACCGGAACATCAGCACCACTCACACTCAGAGCCGGCCATGGGTTAAAGCCCAACAAACAAGAGCTTCAGCGCCACAATGTAATGAAATTTAAAGGTATCAATCTGTTCATAAAGTTTCATCTAGTGTAGTGGTTGAACAAGTCATTTAATTTTGAGGTGTGAGAGCATGATTATCCGGGGTTCTTAGGAGGGTTTCTTGCACTGTTCGCGTCAGTGGGGCCTATGAACAGTGCAAGAACCGCTTCTAAAACTACTAAATAAGAACCGGTTTTAGAAAGTTTCTTACATTGTTTGCAGACCCCACTGACACGTGCCGGCCCGCAATTGGTTTGTTTTTTAATTTTCTTTTTTTTTTTTTTAAGAAGCAAAAAAAAAAATTAAGAATCCCCATTAGGGGTTCTAAAGATAATGATGCCCTGAGTTTGATTACTTCTTTCATAGGAGAAGCTTTTTAATTTTTGCATTAGGTGCCAGAAAAATATGGACCGGGCCCTGCTCACACCTATAAATAAGTTACACAACATTTCCATGAAAGCAACCAAATCAAATATCTTAGCTTTTTCCGTACTTAACAGTTTGCGTCACATTTATGAAAAAAAGGATCTTTCTTTTCACCAAGGGACATCATCAAGTGAAACAACATAAATTGACACTTCATCTCAATTCTTTAATATTTATAAAATTTCTCCCATCTCTTACTCCTATTTTTTTAAACTATATATTAACACAACATCAAACGGTCCATAAATATATTTTATAAAACCGCAATTTTTAATTATAAATAAGTATCTAACATATTTTAGAAACAATAAAAATAAAAACAGTTTTTTATACTACTATATTTACATTATAATATTTTGTTACTTGGATTTAATTAGCAAACAAACATGTATGTTATAATTAGTAACAATCTACATTAGACTTTCATGTTGCACAAATATTTTAAAAGTAATTTTTGTTATAATAATTTGCTATTTGTATCGTATAAATTAGGAATTTTAAAAGAAATATATAAGATAAACAAGAGATATGATACATGTTTTTATGTTAAAATAGAACAAATATTAAGAATAAAGTAAAATAAATAAATTTTCATAATCTTCTCTGTTGGTGAAATAAGTATATGATCTATGAAGAGAATAATAAAAATAGTGAATTTTTTTTGGATTAGTGACTGTTGATGTTACTTGTATCTGATAATAAATAAATATTTCTAATTTTTTATTATGAAATAAATATATGATTTGTAAATAAATGCGCTAACTACTACCAAAAAAAAAAAATACTTTATTGATTTATCAAAAGATCAAAAGTTATATTAAAAAGCTCAATAATAATTTAAATACATTTACTGAAATAAAAAAAAGTATAATTTAACATAAGACGACAAATCATCTCTATAGTTTTATTATAAAAATTATAGTCAATTATGATAAAACTAAAGCTTCATTTTTAAAACAAACAAGTTCAATAAAAATGATACAATAAATAAAGAAGATCAACCACATAATACAAACCAAAACTTTCCAATATCAAACCAAATGTTAAACAAAATATGAAAGTAACTCCTAATCTGTTATATAAATAGTGAGTTGAGACTCACAAAGGAATGACACTTCAAAATCCACTCTTATGAGACATCAACGTGAAAAAAACAAACTTAGAAAAACTCAAACTTACGTGGTCTCTTTTCTTCTCCAATCACTAGAACCATACAAGAAATTCTCAAAACCAAAGCAACATCAATTGATGTTAAACATTGACTGGAGAACATATCTTTTTATTTCCCAGACATGCGTAAATGATATCAACTAGATAATAGGTTCCTTTTACACTCCCAAAACTCTCAGTCTGAGTCGGTGCTTCTTCTTCTTTGATTAACATCAGTAACTATCTTCATCTGCAATTCATTTCTCTTTCCCTTCTTCATTCTTCGTAGACGTAAACCCATCTTTCTTTCATTATCAAGGCGATTTGAACTCCAATTTGACTCTGCGTCTTCTTATCCTAAAAAAATAAAAAGAGCCCACAAACAATTTTCCTAACTTGGATTCAATGCAGTCATGCTTTCTTCAGGAGTAGGCGCCGTCACAACTCTTAAACACGAAAGGTTTAATCCAATACGTGATCAAAGCTTAACTATATCTATGAATTCATCAACAGCCATTTGAGTTTCAGTTGATCTAAGTAGAGACTTGATACCGGAACCTGCACCAAGAAACAAAGATCAATAGAGATAACAGCCGGAGAACGGTCTGAGGCACCGCGGTCTATCCTGAAGGCAACTCCGAAACGGAGAACAGGCGAAGCAGGGTTGGCAATGTCCTGGTACGGCCATTACACCCGATGAAGTTCACTCCAGACGCTGAAACACTCCCTGTGAATCCAAAATGAAGAAAAGAAGCCAGCAGGTTAAGTCCCGGTGAACGTACAAGCTGATGGAAGCAGAGGTTTAACGGCTCAGCTCTGGTCCCAATCACGGAAGCAGAGCACTCGAAGATCCGGCTTCAGAGCATCGAGAGAGGCAAGAAACGATGATCAACTTCATTCTGAAACTTTGAGAGCGGAGGAGCAAGAGCTCCCATCAACAATCAGAAGAGGTGAGAAACCCGTCTTTCGGTTTGATGACTAAAACAGAGCAACGGCACGAGGCCCTGAAGAACGACAAACCTCTGAACAGATCTGAGACCTAGCAAACGCCATGGAAGCTGAAGAGAAGACAAATCTGAAAGAAGTCCCCAGCAAAATACCTCAACTTTGCCTTTCCAAATTAGACATGTGGATCTAGAGGGGGAAGTTCTTCTATGAGCAGCCGAGAGAGGAAGCAAGGGAAGACATAAGAGGCAGAAAGAGGGCAGAGTATCGGTGGCAGCGACGCACAAGAACTCCGGCGAACCCTCCAGTGAAGATCTGACCCAGATCTACTTGAAGCCAAACCCTAAATCATACCTCAATACAGCACTTCCTGCGGATTCCCTAGCAAACCACATCACTCCAGGAAGTCTGAATACAATCCAAACACCGGCTAGCTTCATCGGATCCGGCCGCAACCCGGTTGAAGCCCAGAGATGATGAAGCAAGGAGGTCGTCGAGAAGCCAAGGATCAACATGGAAAGAGGATTGGATACTGGAGTGAAGAGGGGTGGCGACCGATGGTAGATACCCTCCAACGGCCACCGGAAACGAATTGTTTTAGGGTGACGGCGAGTTAAAAGAGATTAGGTGGGGAGAGAGAATCGAGAAGGCACTTCTCTCACCTCTCTCTATATCGCAAGATGGTAATTTCTAAGTGTGAAGATAATCTTTTCTTTTCACTGAACAATAAACACTGGAAGCTGATGTTTGAATCGATTGAAGCCTCTCGCTGAGGTTCAGGTCCAAACTATGATCTAAGTTTGGAGCTTTCTAAGTTGTTGGAGGCAGAACCATGGTGTGGATAACCATGGTGGGAAGAACGTCCTTAAGATGGTGCATGGTGTAAGTGCTTTTTCTTTATTATTCGTCTTTGATATAGATGATTATAATGTGGGATGATATTGGAAAATTTCAGTTTTATACTGAAAGTTACACTCTTATTTCCCATTCTTGGAAAACCATTTCATTATTAGATACTTGATTTTGTATAAACTTTAATGCAATATTCATCCTTATAGTCCTCTCACAAAACTGTGGTTTTTATTTGCAGCAAAAACTGAGTTTGTGAATTTGAGAAGATTTTTGGGAATCGGTGATAGGAGAAGATGATGTTCTTGATATGGTTCCTTAGAATCTGTACAGTATGCTTGGTTTATATATTTTTGAAATAATTATATGTTAGGATCTTACCTCCTTTTTAAAAACTAAAGTACCCTGCAATTTAACAAAATTTGGAAACGCATACTGTAACTGTTTTATATTCTTACGTTACAGAGATGGAGGGCCACTGAAATTGTGTACACTGTTATTTAAATTAGAAAAACCAATACTATTTAAAAACAGCCCATGTGTATATACAGATATTTATCTAATAAATCATCTTTAGTATAGATAAATATCTTATCTTACAATACTAAAAGGGGAATATCCTCCAATTCTAAGCTATCCACGTCCGATAAAAATTCAGGCCAACCAGTGTTTGCCAACTCATTTAATATACACGTCAGCCTTACAAATTCTCTGCGCCAAAATCACTACCTTTCTTTGACTCTACGTCTCTCTTCTTCTCTAACCTTATCTCAAAGTGTAACTGTTTTTTTTCACCACCATGTTTCATCCAATCGTCTTCATTATTGCAGCATCTAAACGCATTAAGTCTCTTCGATTCTCCAACCCTTACACTATACTATATTTCAGACGTTTATTCCCTTTATCCATCGTAAAAAGAGATGCTGAAAAAATCTGACGATTCCTAGCAACCAGAATGGCCAATTCCACGATGGCTCATCATCGACGACTTCGGCTGCTCTCTTTTCTCAAAGATGTTCTTCATGTTGACTCATTTATCGAAGAGCGATCAGCTTTTTGCTCTAGACCTATCTCTCAGGTACCATTTTTATCCCTATGACCTTTAGCTTAAATATGACGTTTGAATCATTGACTTTGTCAAAAAAATAAACGCGTTTGTGTTGTTAAATTTTTGGGATGAGTGGTTTGATTTATGAAACCAGACAAGTTGTTTGGTCGTCTGTCAATTATTACAATTCTCTTAACAAAACAAAGTTCCAATTCGTTGTGCGGTTGGATTATTAAGAAAAAGTAGATGCTGATGATTCGTTTAAGGTGGTAGTCCTATATTAAAAATGTGAAACCTTTGTGACTGATGCAATCCTTTAGTTCCAAGGTGTTAATTTTAGAGCATGATATCCTTTAGGTTTCTATATAGTAATGGAAAATATTTGATGCAAAATAGTTTTTTTTCTCGAACTAACAAAATAGTTTCATCTGGACCTATGAATGAATTCATTGTGAACTAGTTTTGAAGGAACTTTTTATTTTGTATTCAGTTAGGAGTTAGAATCTGCTATGAGCATTGTACCTCATGAGAATTCAATTCTTCAACCAATTACATAAGGTGAGTGGGGGAAGTTAATATGTATATCTCTGTTCTGCTACGGTTTCTATCATAGTTTGCTTTGATATGGAAACATATAAAACCGTATTTCATTTATCAATCCTAAATTAATAATACAGCCCTCATGCTTTTCCGGTGATTTCAGGCAGCAATAAGCTCATTCAGAAGTTGGTGGAACCAGTTCCATTACTTTACCATGTTATTACATCCATGAGTATCGTTTATTAGTGATACAAGGCGTTTGCTGACTTCTTACGCTGTCTCTTTTATCTCTTGGGAATTTGTTAATTCATTGTGTGTTTAATTCTCTGATTTTGCTTGAGTAAGTTGGAAACTCAAGTTTTATAAGTTTCACACTGATATAATATATATATATATATATATATATATATATATATATATATATATATATATGTAGAAAGAAGAGGAGCTTAATTTAGGATAAGACGTTGCAAGATGACCATAACAACGGCCAACGAAGCACAATAACATGTCAGAGCTAGAGTTCTTTGAAAAGCTATTAATTTGTTCATTACCTTACAAAAATTCCTGATTGATTCTGCTGTTTACTATCTTTTACGTTTCTGTTTACAGATGATCACATATAGGGCACAAGGTAAAGGTCCGCAGAAATTTACGATATCCTGAACAACTTCAGAAATAGTACAAAGAGAAAATATCCTTCCATGCTACTAAGAAAGATGACTGTTCCAAGGTTCACAACTACTCATCAGAATTCCAGTCAGACCACATCTTCTTCTCTGTTCGCAGTGTTACCTCTCTTTTTTTTTTTGGTTTTGGTGTCATATCACATATACATTTATGAGTTTTGCAGAATATTGGTAAATATGATTAGGAACTTAAGTGTGGCGTTTTCGAGATCCAACCAGAAAGATTCACAGACGGTTTTTCTATGGTTTGGCTCTGTCGATGGAAATCTTTTGGTCATTTTCCCACTGTGGAAGCTCTTATGTATTTGGTGAAAAATATGAGCTTTGGTGGACTCTTTGCTGCAAAAACAGTGGGGTTTTTGAGATTGCTTGGAGCATGTCAAGAGATCTTTTGTTCTTGACTACTAGATTTTGTATAAATTCTAATCTTTTCCTGCAGAGTGCTAAACTTTATATAAATATTAAGATGCCAAATGAACTGATTTTCCTGTCTTATATAGGGGTGATGTGGGACGGTAACGGAACAATGCACATCAGCATACTCGATAGTTTAAAGTGAAAGAATAAATAAGAATATAACATGATAGGAATGATCAAAAGCACCACCAATGGCCAAGCAAAAAGCTACGTCTAGCACTCTTGCAAGGAGGGAGTCCTTTGTTGAATCTTCTCTGCTTCCAACACTTTGAAAAAGAAAACAATGGGTAAGTACAATAATTAGCACATGCATAACAGTTTATTATAGTTAAAAAAACCAGTTCAAACAAATCATGGTCTCCGTTTCTAAATATATCACAATGAAAGCGCGGGAAGCGATCCCTGAGGGACATTAATGGTGGATGACACATTAATGAAATTATTTTTGAAAGTTAATAAGAGACAATGTAACTCCTTATACTATCTTTTACAAGGTTCTTAAATCAGTTTAGGCGGCGCCCAGGTCCCCGCTTAAGCGAAAACTCGATCTTATCGGAAATGATTTTCTTAAAGTCTGATTTATACGCTTCAAATTAATTTAGACTATTCGAAATCGATTAATAAATGTTGTTTTCGTAGTAGGCAAACTTCTTGATAGGAGGTCATAGAAATGGACTACGACTTTTCTCACAATATGTTGTTATGGTTTAGAAGGCTATACTGTATAGGAACTTTACAATTTACTTTCATTTAAAAAAAATAGATAATGTATCTCAAACTTTTTCTCTCAGTTATCTCATAAAAGTTCAGTAGTTAACTTTATCTTTTTAGTGGACTGATCAAATATTACGTAAAAATTTATTAATATAAAGTGAATATTAAAACCTATTATCAAATTAAGTTATAGTATTACAACAACTGTATAAAAAATTTACAAACCAAAATTTAATTTTTCAAAAAAATTGATTTAAAATTCCAAATTCTCAAAAAGTCATTTGAGAAATTCCAAAATTTGAAACTTTCTTATTCAACTGATTTTGGTAAAAGGTAGCCAAACTGTTTGTTTCTGACTTTTCATAAAACGTATTCTAATAATTTTATCCTAAAAATTCAGTAGACCAAACATTTAAGACTAAGAGCACCTACAACGGTTATGATTTAACTGAAGTTTCTCACTTGAAAGTTACTAAAAAAGTTAATAGTAGGAGAGAAGAAGAGAATAAAAACCGTTTCTTCATAAAGATATTTTCTCTGGATTGTGAGAGACTGTGAGTCCACTTATCCTTCACTCATTGAATTCTATCTTTTCTTCTAAAATTGAATTATTTAATATAGGTATTATTAGAAATTAATATCAAAGAGCTAAGAAACTCCCTATGAAAAATTTACCACTGCTAATGCCCTAAAATAAGAAAAGCGTGTAAAAAAGTACTTGCCAAACTTACTATTTACATTGCAAACTTTACGTCCCAAATATATAAAACCCATATAATAGATTGACAATGGTGAAGCTTACACTATGGGACAACCAAAACGTCCATGTTTAGAGACTTACCAAGTATAAGTAATCGAAAATAGAAAGTTATAGTGGTGACAAACATTATCCGAAAATATATAAAGGTAAAATCAAATACAAACTTAAATGTCTCTTATAATGATTAATAACTTTTATTTACAGAAAAACTATTTCTTACTCATCATCGGCCACAAGTTTTACTTTGGCCAAGACAATAAAAATCATCAAGGACTTCAAATGAAGGATAAGAGTCATGTTGAATACATGAGTTAGAGTTGAACGTACCATCTACAACTCATGAGATAATAATTAAAGAAAAACAACTAATAACAACTTCTCACCATCATCCGGACTATTTGTGTATTCTAAACTTAGTTTTGGTAATTTAGAACTAATAAAAAGATTTTTTATTACATAGAAATGCCAGAAAACTATATGTAACATTCAGCCAACAAAACATAACATGACTCTCCTCTTATACTATATCATACACACTATATAATTTATATACACATGAAAATTTCACAATGTTTTATATTTATAACAAAAGTAATAGTGAAGATTAAAAAATAATTATCCACGCGTAGCGGAGAAAACGACCTAGTATATATAATGAGACTCTTTTCTCTCTTTTAAAAGTGTCCAAGTATGCATTTTTTAAAGAGTGTGGGCCCCAAAATTCACGTCAATAGCTCCCATTTATGTGACTGAACTAATTTATGTGGGAGGGTCGACGAGCTATTTCCCCACGAGAACTATCATATAGCATCAGATCCCCACCAAACTATGACCTAGTGTTAAATCTCCATGCTTTGAAAGTTATGAACTTATTTCTCCACGAATTAACAATTTCGAATGTATTTCTCCCGAACCGATACTTCGAAACTTAATTACCCATAGACCATGGTTTTAATTGGTTTATTATTAACCAAATAGTTTAAACCGGCTAAACCAAACCAAAATTAATTTTAAACACTTTTTATTAAAGAATATTGTTTTTCTTCTTGTTTAAAATTTTAAAATATAGATTTTTTTAATTCAAAAAATATTTCCTATTTTCTAAAAATTATTGCGTTTTAAAAAAAAATTAAAATAAAAATTACATCAAGATTTTATGTTTACAAAATTTAATAAAATTACAATGAACAAATTTGAAAGTAAAAGTATATGTCAAAATCTATGTTTTGTTGAATTTTGAAGTAAATTAATTTTCAACAAAATTAGAATTTTTGACATATATTTTTATAAAAAAAAAATTTCTTTCAAATTTCCCAAAACACACAAATTTAACAAGGTTATTTGTTCATTGTGATTTTATTAAACTTTATAAAAATGAAATTTTGATGTAATTTTTTCTTTTAAATTTCAGAGAAAACACAAAAATATAACCTAAAAATTTTTTGAAGTTAAAAAAACTATATTTTGAAATTTCAACAAAAAGGAAAACAATATTCTTTAATAAAAAATGTTGAAATTAATTTTAGTTTGGTTTAACCGGTTTTAAACTATTTGGTTAATAATAAACCAATTAAAACCATGGTCTATGGGTAATTAAGTTTTTAAGTATCGATTCGGGGAGAAATACCTTCGAATTGTTAATTCATGGAGAAATAAGTTCATAACTTTCAAATCATGGAGATTTGACACTAGGTCCATAGTTTGGTGGGAATCTGATGCTATATGATAGTTTTCGTGGGGAAATAGCTCGTCGACCCTATGTCGGGACCTGCAATATTATTACGTTCTCCAGTCATTCGTATATTGATGATTCCTTTATTTATTGTTTTCTTGTTTTTTAACTTAATTCACAAACCCAACGACGAATCCAATTTATACATCATACCAGAAATGAGGCTGAGGCCCAAAAGAGGTTTCATTAAACTGACCCAAACATGCATGTCTACTCTTCGTTAACCTCTGCGACCTAGGGTTCGCAGGACTCCGTTTGCTTAAGTCAAACACATCATTTTGGGAAGCGAATATTTGAACTTACGTCTCTTTTACACTTTAATTTCTGTCTCACAATATTACTTCTCCAATATGTATTCATGCAACACTTTTATATTCCTATCTCTCGAGCTCCCCCACTTTACTCATACCATCATAACCAAAAGCATTTCATTAACTAATAACTGCGAGATATTTATAAAAGTTGATGTGTGAGATGGGATTCAAACGTCTCATATATACCTTACTGAGTTTATAAACAGCCAAAGCTTCTCTTGCCACTGTTGAAAATGTCTGCCTCTAATGTTATTGCTGATTAATCTGATGTATGAAACACCACCTTTTAATGATCTACCCTTTGGTCGGTCTTCTCAGGTTATTGTTGGCCGCCTCATCAGCTTCTAGGATTCATATAACATCAAGAAAGAATTCTTAAATTCATGGGAATCAACCTCTTCCTGCTAGGTGTAAAGATTACGACCTCTTTACCCTAACATCTAAGATTTATTCATCGTGTTTTCTAAACACTAAAAAAATTATTCCATCATTGTTGCCTAAACATTTCAAACAAATTAGTTTTACAAGTTCACTCATCTCTCTGTGCAGAATCCAAGCAATACCATCAAATCTGTACAAACCGGTCCAATCGTCAAAGCTGATGGGTTTGAAGTTGGGATGCAGAAATATGTGCAAGATTAAGGATCAATCCTTTCGTCATCTGTTTCATCCCACAACAATCAACACAAACTTAGAACTCCCGGGTTAGAGTTTCTATTCCCCTTTTCAAGTTTATATTCACAAAACTCTATATTTTTTATTAACAATTGATTGTAAAACAAATCTCCAACTTTCAGATGTTGTTGGCCAATACATTTCCTCCAAGGCTCTGACCTCAACAAAGCCGCAGCTTTGACTTGTCTTGTGGTCCGTTTTATCTAATACGTACGGCCTAAAATTCACCTTCTCACAATTTTCATTGTTAGCTCCATTTTATTCCTTCTTTCAATTAACTTATATAATCTCCTACAACAGTCAGTTGTGATGTATTTATCTTTGTGGGACGATGCAGCCGCAACCTTTAGGTACATTTAAGCATTTTACCTCAGGCGATATATCACAATCTGTCATGCGTCCTCACTACGGGATGACTCCAATAATATTTCGGAAATATGCTCATCTATATTTGACAAGAGAACATATTGAAACTAACCATTTTTCTTTCAATATAGTATACTTTTCATACATGCATCATACATAATAACATCATCTAACACACACTCGGTTCTTCTTAGTTCTTACAATGTTGATGTTATGGCGTCCATTATATCTGTGGAGGTGCCACATCAACTAACTTGAGACACGTTTGATTTTAAGTTCTTTTAAAAATATAAAGAACTGCCCATGAATTGTGGGTTAATTTATAATGTCTTGATGGTTTGTTATTAAGTTGGAAATGGAATAATGGTAAGTTTTGATTGATTATTTTCCGATTACCTATTAGATTCCTTACTTATCATCCTAATTGTGTTTTCAGCTAACATTACAGTTTTGTTTAATTATTTTAAAATTGTCTGGCCTTTACTTTTACTTTGTAAACTCCATGTTATAAGGTTTTGTCATATCGGTTTGTATCATCTCTCAGTTGGATTATATTTTTTCCACGATTACGATTTAATCCTACTTTAGTTTTCTACTTTGGTTAGGTTATGATCTTTACCAGGACTGCTCACTTTCAGAATCTGGCTCAGCCGAAGATTTTGCAAAAAAGGTTTAACTATAAGGTATTTTCTGATGCTTAACGTTGCCAAATAGATTTAGTTCTTTAGCTTCTCTTTTAACAAGTATGTTCCCTAATAGATTGAGTTCTTTAGCTTCTCTTTTAACATGTCTAATTTTTCTTGCAGCTGATGCTATATATGTTGCTATAAAAAAAAAGGAAACCTTTGGGTTGTCATTCTTGACTTTATTCATAATAAAACATGCAAACAATATGTTTTTGAAGTTTCTGATGCTGGCTCGGTCTGTCTAATTGACGCTTTATGTCTTCTCATAATAAAATTACAAGCCATTGTGGATTAATATATTATATCTTAACATGACTTTGCTATTATTAAAAACTAAATTCGAAGTATTTGCTCGAGTCAGATCCATTAGGACCCATCACCAAAGTACAAATATTTCTTTGTTCCTTTTTCTTTCAGTTGTTCAACATAGTAACTAAATCGTGTGATACATATTGAATTTTCAAAAAAAAATTAGTTGAGTAATTGCGGATGGGACATGTACACACTACTATAGGTAAAAGCCAGCCAGTTCTAGATAATGTGAGTATCAAAGGCATACCCTTTAATGTTATTTTGAGATATATTTGAGACCATATATGAGCTAAAACCAAATAACAGATGAAATCTGCAGAAAAAACACAAGTATAATGACTATAGTAAAAACTTCCCATCAGTTGGTACTAAACTGTCCCAGAGAATTTTTTTTTGCAGTTAGTAAACTAATGGAATCACAATATGGGGAAACATATCAAACACAACTTTAACACCTGCATATGATATTACTTTCCAGTTGTTTTTCACATGATTTCCAAGCTACTTTTTCTTTGGCTATTCAAGGACCGCATTACTATTTGTCTTAGTATGCGTTTGTGGGCTTCAGAGATTAGTTTCGTGTTGTGTCGGAAACATGAGCAAAGGCATATGTTGGAGATAGGCTTAGCACGGGCCCGTTAAGAGCTAAGCCCAAAATCAGGCCTGATAATTAAGTAGAGTGACGAACATGTCACAGAAGACAACCACGCACGTGAGCTCGTCATACAAGTCAACATTGATATGCGAGACCCAACACGATGTGTCGGAATTGGGGGCATACCTTAATGAAGATCTCAAGAAACAACTTATCAGCTTCCTTCAATCCAACGCTTCAACTTTTACTTGGACAACCGAGAACAGGCCGGGGATCGATCCATCAATCACATGCCATGAGCTACATGTCGATCCAATCTACTAACCGATCAAGCAAAAACGACGCAAACTCGGCCCAGAACGCGCCAAGGCCATAAACGACGAAGTGGAAACGCTTGAAAAACGCGGGATCATCACCGAAGTCCGATACCCAGACTGGCTCGCTAACCCCGTCGTCGTAAAAAAGAAGAACAAATAAAATGGCACGTATTTAGAACCATCACCAAGCAATGAGGGGATGTCCAAAAGATAGTTTCCACTTCCCCACATCGATTCACCTGGTTGAAGCAACTACAGGAAACGAGCTTCTCTCATTCATGGAACGCCTTTTTCGGATATAATCAAATTATGATGCACCCTGATGATAGAGAAAAGACTGCGTTCATTCACCGACAGAGGTTACCTATTGTTACAAGGTCATGCCGTTCGGACTCAAGAATTTTGAAGCCACCTATGAACGTCTAGTTAACCGAATGTTTGCCGAACAACTCTGGTAACACAATGGAAGTCTACATCCGATGACATTCTCGTCAAGTCCCTCGTCACCAACGATCATATCAAGCACCTCACAACTTGTTTCAACAGCCCTCAACGAGTATGGGATGAAGCTCAAACCCAACAAAGTGCACTTTCGCCGGTCACTTCGGCGGAGAATTTTTGGGGATACATCGCACAAGCGAGGAATAGAGGCAAACCCGCGAAAAATCACAGCCACTGCTGAACTCCGTCCCCCCAAAAACACAAGAGAAGTCCAACGATTGACAAGATGCATCGCTGCATCTAACAGTTCATCTCACGATCAACGACAAATGCCTTCCATTCTATCAGATTTTACGAAACAACAAACTTTTGAGTGGGACTCAAGATGTGAAGACGCGTTCCAGCAGCTGAAAGAATAGCCTATCAACGCCACTAATTTTAGCAAAACCAGAAGACGGGAGAAATCTTGTACCTATACAATCTGTCTCCTGCATCTGCAGTGAGCAGCGTGCATTCGTGAGGGACCGTGGGAGGAACGCCCATTTTCTACACCAGCAAAATCTTCGACGACGCCGAAACACGTTACTCTCTCCCTTGAGAACTCACCCTAGCCGTAGTGGTCGCAGCTCGAAACTCAGACCATACTTTCAATCTCACACCATCCATGTGCTGACCAACATCCACTTCGGTTGATACTCTACAGCCAAGTCAATCAGGAAGAATGGCCAAATGGCAGTAGAGCTGAGCGAATACGACATCGAGTTCAAAATCCGAACAAGTGCGTAGTCTCAGGTGTTAGCAAATTTTCTACCGTAATTCCTCGACCTCAAGACAAAGATGAGCTCGACACAAAAAACTGGTGCCTCTACGTCGCGCTCGTCTTCACAGAAACAGATCAAGAGTTGGCATATCAACTTATATCTCCCACAAGCGAAATCATCGAACAGTCTTTCGCCTTGCTTTTCCAGCTTCTAACAATGAAGCCGAGTACGAAGCTCTGATCGCCGGTCTGCGCCTTGCCAAAGCTGTCAGAGCACAGATAGAAACATTTTGTAACTCACAGCTCGTCGCCAACCAGTTTAGCAGGGAATACGAAACAAGAAATGACCGAATGAACGCTTACTGCAAGTTGTCCAGAAAGCTCTCCCAAGAGTTCTCCAATTTCACTCTTACCAAGATACCACGAAGCGGAATCCTCTGTCGATCCCTTGCTGCTCTAGCATCAACGTCCGACCCTTCGCTCAGAAGAATGATCCCCTGTCGAAAGCATCGACAAACCAAGCACAGAATTGGCGATGGGGCGTCCACATCATCGATGAGTTGAACGAACATATAGACGACACTGATGGAGCAGACGAACCCATTCTCGAAGAAACGGCATGCATGATCGATTGACCACGACGAAATCAAACTCTACATCTCTGACGGAATAACGCCAACAGATCGCTGGGCATCTTGTCGTTTGAAAGATTGATGTGCATACTACGTCTTACATAACGGAAACCTTTTTCTGTGGAGCTCGACCAAGCGCTGCT
>CAJHQP010009274.1:0-23101 GCA_905132765.1 Moricandia arvensis
GAGTCCTCCCGATGTCGGAGCACATTATGCTCCGCTTCATGATCCACAACGCACGCACTCATGAGGCAACTTATCGCCAAGACTCATTCTCACCTCGACAGCAGATCCACGCACTTCTTCGTCGTCATCCTTCGTTTTCCACATTGTTTTTTCCTTTTCCTTCGCGTTCTTCTCCATCTTCTTCCTCCTGCTCGAATCTCTTCTCTTACCTCTTCTGTTTCAACCATCTTACGTTCTGATTCCTCTCGATTACACGCAAGAGCACTCAAGAAGGAAACGAGGATTTCGATTATCGATTGATTTTGGGTTTCGAACTTTGGGGTTTCTATAGTTGCGAGGGAAGAAAGAGAGAAAGGAATTGGATCGATTTCGAAATGGGAGTGAAACCGGAAATGAATCCCAAATTGGATTTAATTCATTAGTTTTGGGTGGACTCAGTCTACTTTTTTGCGTTTAGTAATGATTGGTAATACTCGTAATATGTTAATTTTTTTTCGGTTTTGTAGCAGTGTTTTACCTTTTGTTTGCTATTTTAAAAACCAATATCTAGTTTTGTCCCTTTATTTTTATAACGAGGTTTCATCATGGGTGTGGGAAATTGCCGGATGGGTGAGCTAGTTGAGGGAGGGCAGGGAAGACATTTTGTTTCCGATACAACACCACCTATCAAATGGAAATAATTTGTTCGCGTTGTGTAGCAGTGGCTTGAGTGGGGGATTGGGTTATTGGTTGGGGAAACACGGGTTCGAATCCCCGCTCTAAACCCAAATGAAAATGATTTTTTTTTTAATAAAATGACGTCATTTTGGGCTTAATTTTCACGTATTACCTTTAAATCCACGTAATCACATGTAATTCTACGTAAGACTCTGTTAATATTTGAGTAAACAGAGACAGTTACTGAAAAATGTTGGTTGAAGTATGAAATTTGAATATAATTTTGAGTTGATGTATGTTTTACCCAGAGGTGTGAGTGTACTTATCGATGTATTAATGGAACCAATTTTCCCATCAACGTTGCGGTAGAACCGGTTGGGTCCGGTTTGGATAAACACTGGAAGGATACAAAATGAAAAATTGGTTCGCAATGTGAGATCTAAATCTGATTCCCCTTTCGATCTCGCGAGTATCCAAGGTTCTGCAAGTGGCATAACGTTTGCTCTTGATTCAATTCAATTCCAATAGTTGCGTTCTCCGATCTGTAGAGGCTTGATCTAGGGTTTTGTTTACCGCCGCTTTCTCCTGTGGCACTGTCTTTCTCTTGGCTTTAGCTTTCTTGATCTGAAAGATGCTTTCTTGTTTATGTTATGGTAGGGGGCATAAAACGGAAAGATAGTCCTGGTGATGGTAAGAAGATTGAATATAATCTTCTCTATATATTATTTGATAACTTGTAAAGTCTTGTGATGTTTCAGGCAAATCCATTACGGCTCTATCTAGCATGTATAAAGAATACACTTGAGGCAGCTATGTGCTTACAGGTACAAAACTATTTCATAAGTGTCCTGATTTCAGTTTTACCTGAAAGTCTCTACTTGCAGAACTTTCCTTGTCAAGAAGTTGAAAGGCATAATAAACCAGAGGTTGAACTAAAGTATGTAAGCTTGTTCAAGAAGATGCATGTGAGAATGGGATACTCTTGTGCCATTGTAATTTCAACATTTTTATTTTTGTAGGACAAGCTCAGAACTTTTGCTAAATCCTGTAAGTAGTTTATTGGTTTCTCCTTCAGTTTAGCTTTCTGTTTGGCTGCTAATTTTCTTCTTCTTTTTTTTTCTTTTTTCAATTTGCAGGTTTTGATATGCCGTAATGAGGCTGAAAAGTGTTTAATAGAAACATCGATAAATTCACTCCGAATAAGCCTCAAGGTAATTGTTGATCTTGCCTTAGATATTCCTTCAATCACCCTCCTCAGGTAACGTCATGACTTAAACGCCTGTCTTGTCGCAGGTCAAACAAGCGGATGAACTTGAAAACATACTCACCAAAAAGTTCCTTAGATTCTTGTCCATGAGGGCAGAAGCTTTTCAAGTACTGAGGAGGAAGCCAGTGCAGGTAGAACCTTCTTCTTTATTCAAGTGTAGCTACTTGTGAGCACTAATATATTTTATCTCTATCCTCTTCCATAGAGGTTCTATCTATAATGGTAAACGCATCACTAATTGGTTTAATGCACACAGGATTGAGAACTTTCATTTTATGACCAATGAATCATCTCACTCTGGAAATGCCTTTACTTAGATGCTGACTGTTTATTCCCTGATTCCATTCGATTGGTTTCTTTGTGGGTTTTTTTGACCAGGGATATGACATTAGCTTTCTTATAACCAACTACCACTGTGAAGAGATGCAAAAACAGAAGCTAATTGACTTCATTATTCAGTTTATGGAGGCAAGTCTTTCTCCAAATCTAATGTTCTTTTCTTCTTTCTCTGACCTTGTTTGCATGTAGCATCCTAAAAATGAAAATAGGTCTTACAAGTAACACCATTACGCTTATTCCTTCACGGTAATAACAACGGGAAGTAGTATTCTGAATAGTTGGCCTAGCCATGGTCAAGACATCCACCTTTATATTTGACATGTTACTACAGTCATCAAAAAGATATAGTTACTCTGATGATACCCTCCAACATGCTAATCTTCTCTTAATCAGATTAAATCTGGAAACGTGACTGTTTGTAGTACGGAAAATGCAGGATATAGAGAAAGAAATAACGGAGTTGAAGATATCAGTGAACACCAGAGGAAGACTCGTGGCTACAGAGTTTCTGAAACAGTTCATGTAAAGCAACTGAGTTAATATAATGCAAGCCATCATTGTATCATTCACTCATTATTTGGTTAAAATATTCTTCTACACTTGTAAGTTTTTTTCTTTGCTAGTCATTCTGCTACTTCCTATGTTCTTACGCAACTGAACAATCGGCTTCGTAATTGTAGTGTTTGTTACGCAATACTTGCAACACATGGGCTGTTTGTTAATCATAGAAGATATTGTAACGTAAAGTCGCAGAAAAAAAAAAAAAAGACGAAGTAAATAATCTTTGATTATTCTTTTATATTTTAAACTATATAAATATTAAATAATTTTTGATAGATATAAATACAAATAATTTCATACTGTGTAAAAAAATCATTTCTTACATAGAAAATTATATTCATATATAAAATATTTTAATATATTTTAATCTTATAATTCCATATATGATTTATAAATTATTTATATTTTTTTTAAAGATTAAAAATTATTTATTATGATTTCCAAAATTATTTTATCGGAATTTTGAAATTTTGGTAAGAACACATAAAAGAAAATTTGAAATTATCTATTAAACGAAAGTTACTTAACTAACTTTTGCTTAAGTGTCAATTATTAATGAAGTCTTAAGAAATTTGTTATAATTTTTTTGGACGGTGATTTTTGAATTTATTTAAATTAAATCTAAAAATAAAAAGTAAAACTAGAAATAGTGCTTAAGAAAAAAAGACTAATAATGTTTAAATAATTTTTTATAGTTATAAATTACACAATATAATGAACAAAATTAGTTATATATAAATCACTGTAATAATTTTATATTTTACATAAAGAATTATATTTGTATATAAGTATATGTTAACTTTTAAAGTCTTATAAATTCATATATTTCTTATAAATCATTTATAAAGTTCTTTTGAATTTTTTTAATTTTTTAGCATAGCTTCTAAAATTATTCTATCAGAATTTTAAAATTATTTATAAGAGCATATAAATCATTTATAGGAAAAAATAGAAAACTGGAGAAAAGAAAAATTTGGAATAGAAAATGTTTTGTTTTAAATTCAAAAGAATTAAAAAGTAATGTAATAATTAAATATTTATATAAATGTATGATAATTTCAATGTATAGTTTAGTCGTTTAATATATAAACTTTGAAGATTAAATGAATTATATTCAACAGAACATGTGAGAGCTTTAGAATTATAAAATGTTTTGAATTTAAATCAAATACACCATAGTATAGTAAATAAGATAATGTAATGATTGAATATGGATTCTAAGATGAGTTTTTGATTGATTAATTGTAAATTTTATGTTAATATTTAGAGATAGATAGAAATATTTGACAAAACAATATGTAAGAAAATTAAGAAACATTAGCAATGCGTGTTAAAATGTGATGAAAAGAAAGAAATGATTAAGTGAAAAATAAGAAGAAGTTAAATATGATATATAATATGTGTTGGGAAAGTTGATGTGATAATTGCATATATAAATCTTCACCAGTCCAGTCACTGCTCTAAACTTTATCAGAGAAAACCTAAAGGGTTGCCCTGAAAAAATAGATCACAACTTTGCTTCTTCTTCGTCACTATCTTCCTTGTCAACATTGCATGCCCCATTTTTTCGGACCAAAAATACCTTAGAGCGTACAACTTGAAAAGCTTCCCAAAACAAGAACCCAGTAGCCTCTCTGTAACATCCTGAGTTGTGTTATATGAAAAAAGCTTAAGAGAATTGATTTGACTATCTATGTCACCAAAGTGTGTTTACCTTTTCCATCACACATTTGTTTAGAACTCCAGAGTTAAGCGTGCTTATGATGTAGTGAAAGTATGGGGTGACCTATCGGGAAGTGACTCGCTATATACCGTGTGAGTGAGGTCACGGAGAAAGGTCATGTGGTGATTGAAGGGCCAGTAAACATGACTCATGAGCCTAAGAAAAATTAATGCACCATCCGTCGGATGGGATGGGCCCACGGTTCGAGAGAGCAGGCATGGGAGGCCCATTAGCCGTGGACGGTCGGGACGTTACAAGTGGTATCCGAGCTTGTTAGCCATCTCGGTTCTGACCCAAGAGGCGTCTTAAGACATGTTTTGGTGCACAACGGGGGGCGTTGTGCTCTGTGAGTGTGGATGAATTGTAACATCTCAAGTTGTGATATATGAAAAAAACTTAAGAAAATTGATTTGGCTACCTATGTCATCAAAGTGAGCTTACCTTTTCCGTCACACATCCATTTGGAACTCTAGAGTTAAGTGTGCTTATGCTGGAGTAATGAAAGGATGGATGACCTATCATGAAGTGATTCGCGATACCGTGTGAGTGAGGCCAAAGCACAGGAAAGGTCATGTGGTGATTGCAGGGTCAGTAAACAATGATTTTGAGTCTTGAAAATTTTATGCACCGACCGTTAGAACGGGATGGGGCCCACGCGCCAAGAGAGCAAGCGTGGGTGGGAAATTAATCGTGGGCGGTCGAGCATTACACTCTCCATTTCCGGTGTCCCGCCAACACATCTCTCACAAAAAGTAGCATCATTAAGCAAATAATAAACACTTGGCCTCCAATTAGGGTATCAATTTGTCGCAAATAGCCACTCCGGCAACTACTCATTCGCTACTCGACATCCTCCGTGTAATACCCCTCCCGAAGGGGTAAAATAGTTGAGATCAACAAAGTCGAAATTTGGAGCCAAGCTTTTAGGGATCAAAGTATGATGAGGAATGTTAAGTTTTGGTCATATAAAACTTAACATGGTTCAGAGAAAATGGAAGAGTGGTCGAGTCGCGGGCATAAGGATCGATCAAGAAATTTTGAAAAACAAGGTGGTCAAAGAATTGATAGTGAGTGAACCATGAGTCGAATAAGATGATTGACCATGGTTAGACAATGAGTTAGATTGATCAGAAGGACGTTTAGAAACATCACGTTTTGGGAAACATGACGTTTTAGAAGTTTGACGTTTTAGAAGCACACCATTTCTTAAGTACGAAGTTTTCAGAAAAACTTTGTATCACTAAAATATTATTACAGAGACAAGATAAGTTGAAAACATGACGAGAATTAAGCAGGTCGGGAAGTAAGCACGACGGGATCGAAGCAGAAGTTGGGCGAAAACCCTAATTTTTGGTATTATGGAGTTTTTCGGGAAGCCAGAGGTTTTGGGAAATATTTTTCGTCGATGTCAGAATTCATAATGGAATTTATTAAAAATATTCAGCGCATGGGATCAGAAAAATATTCGAGATTGATCGCGGGTCGAGAATATGCCAGAAGGATCGAAATCAAGCGAATAGACCGAGAAGCTCGAGGTATCTTAGTGCATGTGATCAGGAAGTGGTGTCAACTACCCTGGCAATCTCTCTGTCTAGACAAGAACGAGGTGTCGCCGTGCATGAAAGCAGGACATGCGACTTGACATGTCGGAGCACGAGGACGTGGGCGCTGTGGTGTTGCCTTGCATGCCGCCACAACGTGCATAAGACATCTCGAGGACGTGGTGTCACCTTTCATGCCATCCTGGTCATGCATCCAGCCAGGTGGAGCACGAGGTGCCGCCGTGCATGCGTCTGGAGCCATGCGAAACGACACACGAGCTGCCACCAACCTGAATTTGATTAGTTGTTGCTTCCTATAAATACCCCCACAACCCCAGATCATTTCAACACATACAAACCTTGCCATGGGATGTCCTCATCATGGTTCCTCCTCCGGATAGGGCTTCCTTCACCTTGGACCCGATGTTCCCTCGTCCTCCTGCTCTCCCACGGACTGGTCAGCGTTGCACCTAGGTTGGGTGGATCGGAGTCAGAGCAATCTCCTTCAGTTTGAGACCAGGGATCTTCCAAGTAAGGGTGGTTTCTGCCCCCTGGGTCGGGGTTCACCAGCTCGGTGTCCTTGCTCCAGTCGGGCAAGTTGTGCGGTCACGACAACTACAGCCAGTGCTGAGTTGAACTTGACCAACTAGTAGTTGGGCCACTGATCTCGGCTTGGGTCGATCCTTCTTGACCTAAGTCTCCCATGTTCGAAAAATCAAAAGAAAGGAAAAAAATGTCAAATACATTAAGGATTAAGAGAAAGAATGAAAGTACACTTAAATAACAAGAATACGAATCTAAACCTATATGGAAATGGAAAATGCAAAAAAAAAATCCAAAGAAAAAGGAAAGTAGAATTTTTTTAAGTTTTGGAAATCAGAATTAATTCAAAATAAAAAAGGACACTTGAATATTTTTTTGAATCTCGAAAATTTAAACCTAAATCAATCAAGATATATTTTTTAAAATACAATATAAATCTATACTATAAATAATGCAGAAAAGGAAAATGCAATCTTGTTTTAATGCAAAGGGAATATCGACCTTTCCATTAAGGAAAGTGGTTGATTAATGCACACAAAAAATCTTATTTTAATGCGGAAAAGGAAAGTGCAATCTTGTTTTAATGCAAAGGAAATATCGACCTTCCCATTAAGGAAAGTGGTCGATTAATGCACACAAACAAATGAACAAATGAGTATGCTCCAAGGAAAAGATCTAGCAATCCTTAGGATGAATCTCGAGTAAGACCAGATAGAACAATCAACTAAACCCCTTTTTATAAGTTTTCTGATGCAACTGAAAAAATGAAAAGAACAATCGATATGCAAGAACAAAAGAGAAAGAGATACAACCGAATGTTTTAGGAACCTTTAGCTCTGATACCAAAATGTTACAGCCTGAGATTCAGACTACAAAAAAGGATGGATTGAGGTTTGGATGGATCAGCTATGGTGCATGCGGATGGATTAGGGTTTATGCGATATGGATGGGATGAGCCGGATGATTCGATTTGTACCTGAAACACAAGGAACCTTTTTATGAGTTTTTATGATTTATACAGATGAACAGAAAGTAAACTGAATGGATAATGATGATGAACAAAGTGACACGATTTTCATAGGCTTTTGTTTAAGATACAAAGTTATAAACTAGGTGTTATGCGATATGAAAACTAAGCAAATAAAAAATGATAGAAAGATGGATTGATGGATCCTTGTTTCTGGACGTGTGTCTCTCTCAACAAGAACAGTGGATGGATGATGAAGAGATGATGGGATTCGACTTGTTGATGTGTATCTTTTCCAAGCAGAATCGGTAGATGGAATGGGTTGAAGAATCGCCACAAGTTTGATGAGGGAAAACCTGATAAGATTCGAACTCTTTCTAGTTGGTTTCTCACGCAGGAACTAGAGAGATAGGCTAGGGTTTTTGCTGGACAAACTGACTCATATATTTTACAAGGTAAAAAAAATTACAAGTCCACTTATAGGGGGTTTATATAGCACCCGATGTGGTTTGCCCTTCTAGGGGTCTTGAAGCAAAAACAACATGAAGTTCAATGCAATAAGACCTAAACAGCAAGAGGGCCGACTCCTTGGACTCTAAACAAAGTCTAAACAACTGCCTTGAATTATTGGACTCAAGAAATAAAAGGATTTACACAAATTTTCCCATAAGTTCTTAAAATCGGAAATGAAGAAATAAAATAACCACAAACCAAAAACAATAAACTGGCTATAAATCAAAATTGAAATCTTACTTGCTTACCTTTATGGAATAAGTGGGTTACTCAGAGCCGGATTGGATTGAGGTTGATTCTAAACTGAGATTGCATATAGAGATGATTAGGCTGGTTCGGTTCTGGGCGAGTGATCTGAATTGAATTAAACCGGTTTGGCCTTGAACCTCTATTGGACCAGCTTGATCTTGAATCTTTAATTGGACCATATCTTCAATCATCAGTTGGTCTTGCCCCTCTTGATCTAGGATTTCTTGGACAACTTTGGAAAAACCAGCTCTTATGGTCTTGGATCCGTTCCAGGTAGTAGGACCATGTCTGATTATGGGAACCTCTACTTGGATGGCCACATCAAGTTAATCAAACCAATTGGTTGTCCAAAAAGCCAATATTATATAACCAAATGTGTTGGACTATTGTGGAATGATGTTGGATAGTTGTGTACTACCACATAAGCTACGAAAGACTTGTGATAAAAAAACTAATTTATTTAAGTATTTTTTAAGCAATCCCTTCTTTTTTCAGTTCATTTTTTTTTGAGAGTATGTTGATTTAATCACATTGTTCATGGTAATAATTTTTTTTAGTCTCATACTTAAACATGTTAGCAAATGAATGAAATTGTTGGGAGATACAAAAAAAACTTCTATGTTCAAAAGTTGTGCAACTAACTTAAAAAAAAAAATCCATATATTTTCTCAATGTTTATATGCTCTTCCATCTTAAAATTAGCAAACATCTGCTTCATGTATATCATTTTAGAGAATGTTTTGGGTTGATAATCTCTTTCCAAAGCAATTTTATTGTCTATTCTCTCATATATAAATTTCTTCGTGAAAAAAAAAAATGGGCTATGGTTCACTTTTGTATAGGCCCAATTAAATTTACATCTTATGCAAGTCAAAAGTAAACCCACTTGTGATTCAATAAGGCAGCGCTTATCTGTGTTCCCGTCTTATTGTCGGCGCCGTAACTGGTCGACAAACAAATTGTCTGAACCAATTATTTTCTTTCAAAGTTGATTTATAGCCTATAAATCAACTTTGAAAGAAAATAATTGGTTCAGACAATTTGTTAATTGCCTCCTCCCAATGTTATCCTTAACATCACATCTCTCCAATGTTTCTTCTCTTTGTTAATTGCCTCCTCCAAATGTTTATCAATAGTTTTTACTTCTCTTCAGCCTCATTTCTAGCTCAATCCAGCGGCTCATGCAAACAATATGATTGTAAGTAGTTTCATGATTTTTCAGCCTATGTGAAGCATTTCTCCAGTCATCATATCCATTAGTCACCAAAAGAGAAGGAAATGTTTATTGAGTGAATAATTTACAGCAAAAACAAAAGATTTTATCTTTAGATTTTGAGTAAACCTAACCATTTTTGTCTTGTTTCTCTCCATTGCTCATTCTTCTTGTATAACATGAATAAGTGAAACATCTTTCAATACCATCTCTTTGGAAAAAGATAATCAACTAGAAGTCTTGCAGGTGGACCTTTTTCAACCAAATAATCTCTCATTCTCTGTTCAATTTTCTTTCAATTTCCAAGATCATCCATATCAACATCCTCGTGGAAGCCTCTCAATATCATCAGATTTCTCTTGTGCTTCTATGTTTTCATTCTCATATTGTTCTTTGTTCATATTCATACAATCTAGATCATCTCTAGCAGTTTCTTCTTCATTTTTCTCATCAAATATCTTCTTCAAAAACAAGCTCTTTCATCTTCCTTGTCCTCTTCAGTTTTAGAAGTTTCTTCAACTTTAGAACTTTTAGTTCTCGAGACATACTTAAGCATATCATTAGCTTGAGATTTTCACCAGTTCATCTTGTCTTGCTTTTTTCTTCCTATTTTTAGTTCCACTTGATTGATTTCTTATTCTATTTCCTGGAAGCATTATCTACAATTCAAAAACATAAAAAGAAAAACATAAGCTGATAAAATACACGTCTTTAACTAGAAAAAAAAGTCAGTTTCTCTGTAACTTTTACAAAAGTTAACAAAAACAAAAGAGACAAAGGAAAAAAACTTACATAGATTTAGAGATAGACTTATTCTGACAAAACACAATTATTTTTTTTAATAACAATTGAAGATGAAGTATAATCAGAGCCGACATAGAAGAAGAAGAAAAAGATTAAAAAGTTAGAAGATAGAATGACAATTGCTAGGGTAAATAAAATAGGTAATTATTGTAATTTATATATTTTATCATTTAATATAATATATAAGGAATCAAATATTTTATAAAAGTCAATTAATATTTCGATCAGATTAGGTAGTTATTATCAATTTTTCTTTTTTTTGTAATCTGACTATTTAAAACGAGCAAAAAAAATAATTGCAAAAGGTCTTGTTGAACCCGTGACATAAACAATATACAACACACGCAGCAGCCACTATACACAGAAACTTCACTGTTAATGATGCCCTTAAAATTCTAATAACCTGTGGCACCCAAACCATTGCTTTACGGGCTTTAGCCACGGGCGGGCCTGTTTATAGGGTTCTGGGGGAATAGGGTTTCAGTGAAACAACTCTGTGACTTTGTTTTTTTTTTTGTAAGAATGGGTGCTAATGGGAACAACAGTAAGAAAAGAGGTGGTGGGTTATCGTCGTCGCTTGCCCCTCGAGAAATCAGCGTCCAGAAATTCTCAGAGCTCGAGCAGAAGAGCTCGATCTCTTCACTCAATAGTGTCTGGTCGTTTGAACAAGGACTTTCGTTCAAAGAGGAACCAGAGGAGAAGGACCAATGCTTACACTAACCAACCTTCAAAGAAACGTAGATCATTCTTTAATGGTCAAGCATCATCTTCAGGAGGAGGAGGAGGCCAGGTCCCAAGACGAGTCAAGAGGAGAATGGAACTTCAAGGGAACCCTGAATCGGGTTTTAGCACCACTGGTGATGGAACAAGGAGGCTAAGAACACATGTTTGGCATGCTAAACGATTCTCTATGACTAAGCTTTGGGGCTTTCACCTTCCTCTTGGTTTACATGGAAGGTAATCTCTGACTTTGTACTTAGCTTCTCATTAGTATTTAAAGAAAAAAAAGAAGTTTGTGCCGTTTTTTAAGGCTGTTTTTTTTGTTGTTGTCATGGTTATAGAGGAAGTGGATCTAGGGATATCTTAAACAAGTCTAGGCAAGGGTGTCCTTGTCCATGATGCAAGCTATCACTTTGCTGTGCAATTGGAGGGTCCAGAGGCAGGCTTTTTATTTTAACTTTAATTCTTGAGATTCTTCTGTAATGTAATCTTTTTGATGTTATCTGGCTTGGAATTTCTCAGGGCTCACTCTTGTCCATATTAAACATGCTACTGGAGCCTTCTCCCTCATCTCATTCCATGAAAGTCTTGAACTCTATTCTCACAGGCCTTAGTTATGGAAACGCCATGGTATAGTTAAATCCATGTGAATTTCACTTTTGAACTAAAACAGAAAACAGCAGCGCCAGCAAGATGTAATAGGAACTGTTTTTCTTTCTTTCTTCAGCTTTATCATGTCGAACCACCAGTTTCTCAGGTGGTTGCTCCCCATAACTTATATGTGGAGACCTTCTAAACTACCTAAGAGAAGAGATGAGGAGGATGTGGGTGACTGCGTAGGCAATGATGGTCCAGTCTCAAATGGAGACTTGCGAAAACTTGGGTGTGGATCCATGCTTCTTCCTTCAGTGAGGGATATGCTTCTCTTAAACTAGCTTGTCAAAAACAGGTTAGTTACTTATATATTTCTTTCCCTTTTGAAGTCATTTTTAGATGACTTTTCTGGCGATATTGACACCTAAAGTTCCTTCATTCAGATGAATGAGTCAGGTGTCTTAGTTGATTGCTTGTCACTCGACGGTC
The DNA here is from genome assembly GCA_905132765.1 of Moricandia arvensis. Lineage (NCBI taxonomy): Eukaryota > Viridiplantae > Streptophyta > Magnoliopsida > Brassicales > Brassicaceae > Moricandia > Moricandia arvensis. The sequence goes on from CAJHQP010009274.1 coordinate 12,181, forward strand.
AGCTTGCAAAACTTGAGATTTTTGGGTGCAAAAGCATCTCATCTTCTGCAAAAGACCCTACATCATGTTACTAAGTAAGCCATCTCAGTGAATGTATACAATGGTTATGTAAGAACGCAAATGAACAAAGCAAAATTTTCTTATCTCGATTTTTTGTCTGTTGTCTTTGCAGTAGCTCAGAGAGTCCTCCCTCTATTTTAAGAAAAATTTTGACGGAAAAAGCTGAAGTTAAGAACGTTGATAATCCTTACGAAGAGGAGAGCATATCATCTTGCGCTATTTTACCGCGGTTTGTCGTGGATCCACGGTTAATTCCGAACACTTCTTTTGATGATAGTAGAGTGTCAGTTGAAATGACCAAAACTGAGCCTGCTGAGATAACAACCAGCGAAGAGGCTGAAACTTTTAAGTGCTTATGGGATGCAAATGGTGAACTGCCCCCTCCAGAAGAAGAGAACATATTGTTGTTGGGAAAAGCATCCAAAGTCGTATGAAGTCTTTTTGCATAAATGGACCCAGCTGATGAGTTTCCTATGATATCTAGCAGGCCAAGGAGTTCGAGGTCTTGTCCTTACTGCTCCTCAAACATAAAAAGCATGGGGATGCAGCTACAGGGTAATCTGCGATTTAGTTGAATTGTTTCTGTGTTGTTGTCTATAATCAAGGTCTTTTAAGGATACACAAGTAATCATATTATTATGCTCTTTCTCAGATGGTCTCTCATACTTCCCTTAGTTGGGTCAAAGTTTTCTGGAATAACTTTGTCTCAAAAGGAGCTCAGGCAATAGGTCAGAGGGAGAAACGCTGGGTTTTCTGTGATGTATATTTCCTCTCTCTGTAACTTTAATCATTAGTGCTGAGATTCTCTTGCTAGGCAAACTTATTAAAACGTTGATTTGAGAAATTCATTTTTTTTTTCTTTTTTTTTGCAGGCTGGTTTGCCCTTTTTCCCATCAGATTTTCCTGACTGCAAAGCATATTCATCTTTAACAATGAGTGAAGCTGCAGACTTGGAGGAGAAGGCACAAAAGCAACCTCTTTCCGTAAGACCTTCCAGAATTCCCATTCCACCTCCATGGAATAGCATCCATGTCACGCGTTTCCGATCAAAAGCTTACAAGTGATAGGAGTAGTGGAGTGCAAAATTTCAGTAATGGTGGTAATCTATTCGATGGTATCGTGGCAAGAACATCAGATTCGCTGACTACTTTTCTCCAAACTTCCACAAGTGACAAAAACTTGCTTCTATCTCTTCACAACACTTGGAAACCAAACACAAACCTTTGTGGAGACGATTCAAGAAGATGAAACAAAAGCGAGAGCTCAGAGCAGCGATAATAAACTATGCCTTGTCAGAGTTCTTCTACATGCTTTCAAGGAAGGTTCTTTCGAAGAAGGTGCAGTTGTATGTGCACCATCTCTCGCAGACGTATCATTACTAAAATCTGGGTAACAGCTCCAAGAAATCATGTTGTGAATCAGTTGAAACTAATTTACTTTTGGGATGACATTTCTTGTGTACTGCATTATGTATCACAGCTGCAGTGAAGGAGAAGAAGGGCGTGTTACAATCCCTCAATCGTCTGTAAGTTGTTACTTCAAAGAAGAACCTTCTGGAACTTGGGAACTAAATGTCCCTCAAGACACTCATACAAAGCAATCTCATAGATGGCCAATCGGGTTTGTGACGACAGGATTTGTCCGTGGGAGGTAAAAAAGAAAAAGAAAAATCAAACCCACAAAGATCTTGATTGAATTATCACCAGAGGCTGAGTTGTTAAAAAACTTGTCTTGATGATGTGCAGTAAAAAGCCGGAGGCGGAAGCTCTGTGTGATGCAGTGTTGTTAGGGAGACTAAGAGAAGAGCAATGGAGAGGGAAAGATGTGAAACGGAGAAAAAAGGAGATTTATGTTTTGGTTAGAAACCTAAGATCTTGTGCTTATAGACTTGCACTTGCTACTATTGTTTTGGAGCAACAAGACACTTGTGATGACGTCCACTGCTTTTAGATTGCAATCTTTTAAATCAAGCCACCAGTCCTGCACTGTTGTTTTGTTTGTATCAAATTACGTTTTTGTTTATTTTTAATTCTTTATATATTGGAAATACCACTGGTGTTAGTATTGACATGTTCTTGATCCAGGCTGGTTTCAAATGACCTGTGTATCTTGTTTCTAAGTGACATGAAGTTCTGAGCAAGTGAAAGTGAGTTCAGTCTTCCCATGTTACTCTTAGTAAGTTTTGTTCAGCTCAAACAATTTTGTTTGTTGGTAACGTATTGACTGTAACCCTTGAGAAGAAGGCCTCAAACACAAACTAATCTGATATCACGACTGAAAAGAGTAAAATGCTGTGTTTTAAGATAATGAAGCATCCAGCAGACTCACTTTGAAACACCGTTGCTTCTTCTTTTAGGAAACTGGCTTCTTGAATTAATCATGCCACATGTTCCCTTAATCTGACCAGAGACTGCACAATCCCAAGTCCTCCATTGGTATCCCTTTACCTGTGTCATCCACTTCAAACACAAAACTCCATCGTATTCGCATTGTCTCTTGACGACTCGTCTCTATTCTTCCATTTGGTTTATCAATGTTGCATCTCTCTTCCTGCTGCGTTCACCATAAACGCCACAAACCCTAGAGGCCAGCACTGCCCCCAAAACGTTGTTGCAACAAGCAGATATAGCAATGTAGGTTCTCTTCTTTGTTGGGAAACATTAGTGTGTAATTAAGAAAACAAAAACAATAAGCTGTGAATCTATAGACTACGAAGACAATATAACATTTTACCAGAGCCACTCCAGAAACTTCAAGAACAGAGCAAAAAGCTTGGAAGTTCCATCTTCCGATCACCACCTGGTCGCTGGCAGTTTCCGGGGATGCAAAGAGAAGAAAAGGTTTTGGATTGGTGAGGAAGAAAGTAGGTCTTGATACGTCCTAGGATTGGACATGATCATTCAAACGGTTCCGAAACAGATATGATCTCGCAATGGAGAAATGGTGGATTGATGGGTGACACAAGAGGGGCGGAATCTCTCTTGATACTACCAAAGATTCGACGTTGCTTGATGTGATGCACAAGTCCAACGATCGAATGTTTGTTTGCTAGGCGATAACCTCACCAAGAAACAGCAAAGTTCTAAACAAAGAACTAAGAGAGAGATAAACTTAAAAATATAAGAAGAAAATCGATTGTATTGCAATGAGAAAGGGGGTACATACTTATAGTGTTTTGAGTAAAAAAAAGAATTAATGAAAAATGCTGAGAACAATACATAAAAATCAGAATTTTTGACTGAGAATGTTGAAAGTTAGTCAAAGTGTGTGGAAAACAAGGAAGACTGGTCGATTGATCCTTGAGTTACTTTGTCCAGATTCATCAAACCTAGTTGTGTTGATCGGGTCTATCGCGGTAAGGAGCAGGACGCACCGTGGGATGTCTGTGTGGGTGATCGATGAAGTTTCATGAATGGAACTCAACTTTAGTAGACCCAAATCTCCAGAGAGCTTAAATATCCTTGCCTTAGAGAGTTTAGAATGATCGATTTACATGAAATCATCAAACTGGTCGGAAAGGTCATGTTCATGACAACCGGGGCATGCGGTACGCACTAAACGGGCCAAAAGTGAAGTGTTGTGGTCCTAAGTCAGGTTCCTCTCGTTAATCTTGAGTTCTGGCTCGACTGTTGGCCTTAGATTGTCGAATGGGTCGGGAAAGAATGAATGAAGGTTGACCAATTCGGTCATTAGGTCGTAGTTCCAGCCTTAGGTCATTTACGGATGCACGTGGGTCGATTCTGTACACAGCTTGGTCAGTGTACACGTCTTGGTCAATGTACACGTCTCGGTCAGTGTACACGGCTGGGTAAGTGTACATGTATCGGTCAGTGTATCTGGTCTGGTCGGATGGGTTGAACCTCAGTTGAACTGATCTGATCGTCCTGATCACCATGTTGAGCTGGTTCCACGTCCTGGAGTGCATCATTCCCTTCCTCTTCAAAAGGATTTGTCCAAAAATCTGGATTATCTGCACGAAAAAGGGATAGATCAGAAACATTAAAACTCGAAGAAATATCGTACTTACCTTGAAGATCAATCTGATATGCATTGTCATGAATTTTCTTGAAGATCTGAAAGGGACCATCGAATCTAGGCATGAGTTTAGACTTTCTTTCTTCAGGGAACCGTTCCTTCCTCAAGTGAACCCACACGAGGTCTCCTTCCTCAAATACGACCTTGGTCCGTTTCCTATTTTCCTTCCATTCATAAATCTTTGTTTTGGCTTAAATGTTGACTCGAACCTTCTCATGCAACTTCCGAATGGTCTCAGCCTTCTTTTTCCCATATGTACTAATTCTTTGACTCAAAGGTAAAGGCAAAAGATCAAGTGGAGACATAGGGTTGAAACCATGAACAATCTCAAACGGAGAAAACTTAGTGGCATAATGCACATAATGATTATATGCAAACTCGACATGAGGCAAACATTTTTCCCAAAGTCTAAGATTCTTTTTAATCAATGACCTAGACAATGCAGATACGGTTTGGTTTACAACCTCAGGTTGGCCATCAGTTTGAGGATGCCAAGTGGTGGAAAACAACAGCCTCGTTCCTAACTTAGACCACAAAGTCTTCCAAAAATAGCTAAGGAACTTAGCATCTCTATCAGAAACAGTGGTTCTAGGCATTCCGTGCAACCTAACAATATCTCTAAAGAACAACTCAGCAACATGCACAACATCATCAATTTTATGACAAGGTATGAAATAAGCCATTTTCAAAAATTATCAACCACCACCAAGATAAAATCTCGACCGACTTAGTCCTAGGCAATCCAAGAACAAAATCCATAGATATATCGATCCAAGGATGAGATGGGATGGGTAAAGACGAATACAAACCTTGGTTTTGCACTTTGAATTTGTCTTTCTTGCAAACCACACATCTGTTGCATATCCTCTCTACATCCTTCATCAATCTTGGGTCAAGAGAATGCTCATACACCACCTTGTATGTTTTCTTGATTCTGAAATGTCCCATAAGACCTCCTCCATGTGATTCCTGATAAAAAAAATCCCTCAAAGAACATTGGGGCACACACAAGCGGTTATCATAGAATAGGAAATCAGACACTTGATGTACTTTTCGTAAGTAGTCTTGGGACATTTTCTAAAAATCTCTCTGAAATCCGGATCAGTTGCATACAAATATTTGATGAATTCAATCCAAGCAACTTTGTTTCTAGAGTTGAGAGAAGAGTGTACCTTCTAGACAAGGCATCAGCCACCACGTTTTCCTTACCTTGTTTGTATTTGTCACATAAGGAAATGTCTCGATGAACTCGACCCAACGAGCGTGCCTTTTGTTTAGCTTTTGCTGGCCCTTGAGGTGCCTCAATGATTGGTGATCAGTGTGGATCACGAACTCCTTTGGCCAGAGATAGTGTTGCCAAGTCTGAAGATCTCGCACCAAAGCGTACAACTCTTGGTCGTAAGTGGGATAGTTGAGCGTGGCTCCTCCAAGTTTCTCATTGAAATAAGCAATGGATTTCCTGTCCTGAATCAAGACAGCCACCAATAGCCAACACCCGAAGCATCATATTCGAATCTCAAAGGTTTTAGAAAAATCAGGAAGCATAAGTAAAGGAGCTTGAGTTAACTTCCCTTTGAGAATTGGAATGCGTCTTCTTTAGCTTGTTCCCACTTGAACCCCACATTCTTTTTGATCACCTCGGTGAGTGGAGGTGCTATTGTGCTGAAGATTGGGACGAACCATCGATACAACCAAGCAAGTCCGTGAAAACTCCCCACTTCACCCACAGTTGTTGGACTAGGCCAATCTCGGATGGCTTTGATTTTCTCTTCGTCCACTCTGAGTCTATCTGCACCTACAACAAAACCTAAGAAGACCACGTGATCTGTCCAAAAGAGCATTTAGCAGGATTAGCAACAAGTGTTATTTCCTTATGATCATCAAACTCTTGCTATAGATCATATGTCATCAAAGTAGACAACAACAATGACCAATGAAAATTGCAAGATATGATTCATCGAACGCATGAATGTACTAAGTGCATTAGTGAGACAAAGGGCATGACAAGCATTCATACAATCCTAGTTTTGCATTTGAATGCGGTTTTCCATTCATCACCTTCTTTCATGCGAATTTGGCGATAACCACTTTTCAAGTCTATTTAGAGAAAAATAGAGGAACCATGCAAGCATGTCATCAAGCTGGGGATTGGATGCCTATACTTTATCGTAATATTGTTGATGGCGCGACAGTCCACACACATCCGCCACACTCCATCCTTTTTAGGCACAAGGAGGACAGGTACGGCACATGGGCTAGGCTTTCTCTGATGTAGCCTTTCTCAAGTAGCTCTCCAATCTGTTTCTGACGTTCCTTTGTTTCCACCAGGTTGGTTCGATACGCTGGTCGGTTCAGAAGTTGTGCACCCGGATGAAATCAATCTGATGTCTATACCCTTTATTGGTGGAAATCCTTTTGGGTTCTCATATGGAGAAACATTATAGTAATCCTGCAAGAAATCTAATCAATTACTTGGAATTTCTGGTGCCAGTTAGAAGAAGAAGCCATAGATATTTTATGTAAACAAACAAAGAAATGGCTGTCGAGAGCAAATAGATTTCATGACTTGACTTTCTTTGATAAAGAAATTGGAATTCTTTACGAGCATGTCTCTGGTTCATCCGGTTTGGTACCTTGTCTCGCCCTTCTTGAGGTGATCTGATCTTTGTGAACCTCCAAAGGAGTCAAAGGGAACTAGTGTGAATCTTTTTCCCTTATGACCAAAGTAGTGCCAGTTTGTGTATCCATCATGCACTGCCTTTTTTTTCGAAATGCCAAGGTCGAACAAAAAGAATGTGACAAGCTTCCATGGAAGACATTGCAAAGAGCCTCGTTTTTATATCACCCGAGTGTATGTGGACTGTGAATTGTGCCTTCACGTATTGTCACCAGCCCTCGTTGAGCCATTCCAATCTGACAAAGTCAGAGAGAGAGGCCTAGGTCACAAGTCCAAGTTCCTAACAAGAGTATCACTAACAACATTCAGTGAAACTTCCACCATCAATAATCAAAGAACAAGACTTATTGGAAATCAAACATATACGAATGAAAAAGATTCTCCTTTGTTCTCGTTCGTGGTTTTGGGTGTATACTGTCAGGTTCTCCGAGTGACACGTATGGAAGAACGCGCGGGAGCTAGATAGTCGAGGTGGTCGGGTTCCTCATCAAGATCATAACTGAATCTTCGTCTAGGTAGTCATCAAAGTTTGGACAAGAGGATTTTCTTAGACAGGTCCGTTGATCATTATCCGTGGACTCGTACTCGTGCAAGATCTGGACCGCTGACATCGTCCAAGGGTTGCATAGCATAACAAAAGTGCGTCCTGATGTGGATAGTCAAACGGTTCTTCATCCTCATCATAGACTGGATCCGAGATCTCCTTTGCATGCCGTGATTCATCCTCAGACGCAAACTTCCCCATTTCCAAGAGAACATCACCTTTTGGTTGGACATACGTTAGCTTAGAGTGCCCAAGACCGACATACACTAAAGCACTGGAATGTCTCTGTGTCCATTTATGGGAGTCCAGTCAGTATGTTTTCTCTATCACCACGAGCAGACATGAGTCTTAAAGTTGTATTTGATTTGATGTCGAACAAATTACTTTTTATGTCTTGGGAGGTAAGAGTCAAATCAAAGGAAGGGTTGGTTTTGAAGGCAAAGTTCTTGGTTTTGGAGATAAGGAATCGGTTTTCGGACGATTGACGCCTTCTACACATTTGGTGGCATTTGCTTGGTCTCATTTTAAGATAAGATTTGTAGATAGCATAATATAAAAACTTTCAATACTCTACGAAGCTCCATGCGCTTGGATCTTAAGTTCGCTGGCCGCGCCTACGAAAGTACAGGACAAGGATCTTGACCATGGTGCTTCCAAGACTTCTCATCCTGACATCAGTTCCTCCGGCTTCATCCAGTGTTCTCGCATATCGCTCTGGAACGTAGTCCTCAAGCATGAATGACTCTTGGTTTACCTTGTAAGCATCGTCTAAGCCTTTGGTGAAGAGTCCACGATGCGTCGTGCCTCCGGAAACAATTTTCGTTTCTCTATCCGGCAAGGGGCTCTATCACGCAGCCTGAGGCTTTTATAGGATCATATTCGTGTATGGCTCCTCGCTGGGTGGGCACACTATCGATCATTGCACTTATTAATGGATTTAGCCAATAAGCACTAAGTGGGTTACAGTGTTTTCGTCAAACGTTAGGCAACTATTGGTGTGTGAGAGATGTTTTGGAAATTTGACAATGAATATCATAAGACGAGGATCACTGGGATTGTATTAATTAGTTTCTCATTGTAAAAAAGATGCATTATGAGATCGAATTTTTTCTCAAGTTCCTTCAAAGGATTGGAATCATTTAATGAGGTTATGATACAACACACACCTTACCTATTGATCTATCAACTCCTGTTTCATATTTCTACGGCAAGCCAAATGGATTTTAGTTTCATTTGTCTAAGTGGTCACTAGGTTCTGTGTAGGCTGGAGTTCAGCCGTGCTCGAATACTTGTGATCGGTTGAGGTGGATCGGAGTCTCATGCAATTGGAATTGACTCCTCGCATCGCACTTGTATTACTGGATAGAGAATCCCGTCCTATGGGGTGTACCACTCTTACTTAGTTTGCCGGTTCTTGGGAATGAGTTCAGCGTTTTCGCAACTGCCATCTTCATTCATATTTGGAACGTTGATGGGAGGACTCCTGCTCTCAAAACCTTAGAGATATCTTCAAGGCTAGGTTAGCAGATACACTATTACGTTTCGACATATTCACATAGGCTACGTCAATCTTGCATGATTGTAAACTAAGACCAAAACCCGAGCCACTGATAACGTCTTGAGAGAATCAGTGATCGCATTCTTTCATCTTTTCATCTATATCATCCACGAGTTTTACTCTGATTAATGTTATTTATAACACAACGCATATTAAGCGGTTTACAGATATTATTTTAGTTTTATTCATGTATGGTCGACACACTCAGGATGTTTTAGATCATCGTTTTCGTTCTAAGGTGAATCAGTTGTTGGTTCACTCAGATTAGGATTCTTGATTGAATGGTCACTCAGAGCGCAGTTTCCTTCTCTCTAACCATGTGCGGTCTAAGATTAATTAAAGCTAATGGACAGGACTCTTTCACAGGGATGTTGTATATCCACGAAGCACAGTTGACGAGACCCACAAGCATAATGCCGCAGGTCTAAAGGACAGATCAAAGCGAAATGATTGGATTTGGTATCTGATTTATAAGCTCTGAGAGCTACGGCGTGATTCCTCACTCCGGGCATTTCTAGCGCTTTTCCTCATTGCACGACCTTGATTCCAAACAATTACAATTTCTATATGATTCTTATGCATGGTGTTCGAAAAAAAACGGCATTTTTGGTTATGATGAATATCTTTCCACAATATCTGCGTATCTTTATCTTGTTTTCAAATAAGATAGGAGGGTATAGATAATAGAGAGGGGAACCACAGATTCTAAGATGATTGAAGTAAGAAGCAATTTGTTGGTTGTCGAAGCCATTAATTTTATAGAAGTGGTGATCAGAATGCAGAAAGGAATCAGAGGTGATAAATGATCACAGATTGACAGGTGGGTCCCTGAGATACACACTGTGATTAACCGTCCTACCACGCGATATAGGAGCACCGGGATGAAGAGACCAGTCGAGACCATCTTCGATAAAGATGAGTTCTCTGCAATAGAATTTATTTTGATTTTGTTTATGAGAGAAAATGGTGGATCGATGTGCATGGATGACATCTATTTGCATCTCGAAAAGCAGCGGGGAAATTTTCTCTCTTCTTTTGTTATTGATCTTTTACCTTTACATAAGAAGATATCGTCGTAATCTTGACTTTGTTCGATCGCTCATTCTAACTAGGAGTGGCAACACGACCTCAGAGAAAATGTTTTTGTCTTGAGTTCTAAATGGTCGAGTAAATTCAGATTTCATCTTGCAGGAAATTTAAAATCAGAAAAGTAATCTAAGATTTCTTTGCAAGATAGTGACCGAACAAAGAAGAGGAGAATAAATTTCTCACCAAAAAGTGGATAATAAAAGGAACATAAAAGCATTGATTGCATTTCCAGTGGTCGCACGCAAAACTATGAGATAAGGAGAGGCCGGGCGCGCGTGATTAACATCTGATTATAATAGCATTGGTGGATTTGAACGTAAAAAGAAGAAAACTCTAATGAACAGTTACAATAATAGACTAGAGTATGAGAGAGACTTCTCACTATGATTACAGGCTAAACAATTAGGAGACACAGCTCCTTGACTGAGATGTTGAAAGTCAATCAAAGTGTGTGGAAAACATGAGAGACTGGTGTCTGACCCTTGGGATACTTTTGTCCAATTCATCGAGCTAGCTGTGTTGATCGGGTCAATCGCGGTAAGGACGCAGGACGCACGTGGGCTGTCCGTGTGGGTGATCGATGAAGTTTCACGAATGGAACTCAACTTTAGTGATCCACAATCTTCAGAGAGCTTAAGTATCCTTGCTTAGAGGATGTTTTAGACATGATCGATCCAACATGCAATCATCAAACTGGTCAGAAAGGTCATGTTCATGACATCGGGGCATGCATACGCCGGCACAATAACGGGACAAAGTGGAAGTGTTGTGTCCTAAGTCAGGTTCCTCTCGTTGATCTTGGAGTTCTGGCTCGACTGTTGGTCTTAGATTTCGAATGGGTCGGGAAAAAGAGAATGGTTGAGAGTGGTTGACCAATTCCGTCATTACGTCGTTAGTTTCCAGTCTTAGGTTTTTCTGATGCACGCGGGTTCCGATTCTGTACACGGCTTGGTCAGTG